>JAQFZU010000776.1:0-19175 GCA_034696185.1 Henia vesuviana | reverse complement strand
TTACAACTACTCAATATTAACCTTGTTTAAAACATGTGCAACGTCGATCAGTCAAACTCGAGGTCAAACTTCAAATCATTCAGATAATAATAAGATAAAGATTGAACAGAAATCGATAACAATGTATGATATTTCAGTGTCTACGTTTTACCAGCCATTTGTAAGTTATTTCAAATCAAATGATATATTTTGCAATTTTTCTAATTTTATCTTTATTTACATATTCCAGTTAAATCCCTTATGGTTATTTTGGATAATAACAACATCAATAATAATTTTCCCAGGATTTGGAATTATAACTTCATCCAACTGGATCCCAAAATCAATTAACAGTATTTACTGTTACGGTAAATTATCACAACAAAAACAAAATAAAATTCAACGATTTATAAATATACCAAAAAGGTTTAAAATAATTGACAAAATATTAAAATTATTTAATATTTAACTTTCTTATTTAACAGATGGTTTGTACATTTTTATTGGTTCGCATCATTGTTCAACACAATACATTTAATCATTGTATACAGAGCTTATGTCGAGCACAAATCACCACCAAAGCAAATAATAAATTTACTCGATTTTCTTGCCCCTTCGAGAGTAATTTCTGGTTTGTATTTTTAAATAAAATTAAATTATAATTTAAATATTTTATTTTACATTTCAGTTGATACAACAGCAATATTTCTATCAATCATATTATTATTCATTCAAATCCTTCGAAGGCTTTACGAATGTCTTTTTGTTAGTGTATATTCATCATCTACGATAAATGTTGTCCATTATTTAATTGGATTTGCATATTATTTTTCTATTACGGAAACATTGTTAAGTGAAGCTCCAGGATTTTCTCACAGTGATTTGATAAGTATTTTAATTTGGTTAAATATAATTTATTATTTTAAAATTAAAATGAAATTTTTTTAGGTTTTGATGCGCAATTTCAATTTAATGTCAAATTGAATCACGTAATTGGAGTTGTATTGTTTTTACTAGCAACTTTAATGCATAATCGATCTCATGTCGCTTTAGCTAATCTTAGGAAAAATAATAAAGGTATAATATTCATTTGTTTTAATTTTAATAATTTATTCATAAATGTTTAGGGAAAGTAATTACAACGAGCCATGTTATTCCTATGGGTTTTTGGTTCGAATATGTAACATGTCCACATTTTTTAGCTGAAATTATCATTTATTTTTCTATTTTTATTGTTTTGGGTTTTAAACATTTCGGTTGGTTTTTGGCTTTATGTTTTGTTGTAAGTAATCAAGTTATAACAGCGGTTTTGAATCATAAATGGTACGAAAAGAAATTCGGGAAATTGTATCCAAAGAAAAGAAAAGCCATTTTTCCTTTTGTGTTGTGATTTTCTTTTTATTTAATAAATTGAAAATAACAATTTTTACAATTTATTTTACGAGAAAACTGAAAAATTAAAAATTATTTTTTAATTTTAAAAATTATTTAAAAAAAAATATAATTTACCTGTAAGGATAACCATGCGCTTTCGATTTAAAAATTGATAAAATTAAACTGAAGAAAAATGTGGCCAAAGCCAATCCAACAATAGTCAAAACTGGAAAAAAAATGTTAAATTTAAAACAAAAAAAAATTTAAAAAATAAATTACTTCTTCGTTTTTTAATATCGCCTTTTGACGATGCCGCTTCGCACATTGCGATCATTCCAAACACAACAGCCATATCTAAAAAAAAATTAAAATTATTAAAAATAATATAAATAAATAATTAAAAACTTACTTAAAAGAATAACTAAATAAGTCTCAATAATAAATTGTCCTTGACTACTCCCGTGCACATACGACTAAATAAAATAATAAAAATTAAAAATTAAATATTTAACAATTTCAATTCATCTACAACATGTCCTGAATGCGATTTATGCAAAAATGGGGGTCCACGAATATGATTCCACATTTGACCCGACGTCATAGCAAATGTAAATGTCTAAAAAAAATTAAAAATAAAATTAAATAAATTAAATAATTGAATTTTTTACCATAGCAATAATAGCCCAAGTAGTTTTATTATATAGAAAATCCAAATTATTCCTTCTCAAATATAATAATCCACAAATCAATGCAAATAATAAGAAAAGTGCAACAGTTCCCGAATAATTCGGTGGACGGAAAATACGTATTTGAATATCAGTTCGCTCGTTTACCCAACGAGCAATTGCTTCGGCACCGAATCCCAATCTGAAAATAATAAATTTAAATAATTTAATTTTATTAATTTTTATTATAATAAACCTTTGAATATCCATCGTATCGCCTTTTTTCGGTTTGCCTTTGGCTGGGAAATGCATGAAAACAGGCGCTGAATTTAATTTGAGCTGTGAAAATAAATTTTTTATTTTAATTTAAATAAAAATTTTAATTTTTTGAATATTAATTTTACTGTTTGGAAAATATCAGGTCCTTCATCGTAATCAACTAATCCGAAGAATAATTTACTAGAATAAGCTTGTGAATATCGAAATGAATTTGCTACGATTTGGAATTCGTCACTCGCGTGTCTGAAATGAATTAATTATTTTAGATTTTTTAATTTATGCAAATTTTTTGTTTAAAAAAAAAAATTTACCTGCAAATTCCACATTGTCGTTGTGCAGCTAAGGCTGTAAACATGACAACTATCGAGTAATTACGTGGTATTGCTCTAATATATTGTCGAAATTTATCCCCGTTTAGTCTCAAAACTGATCTTTTGCTAACTAAATCTGTAAGTTGTTGAACTCGGTCGTTTAGTGTTTGTGCCTATTGGAAATTTAGTTGATAAAGTGCCGGAAAATATTTTTATTTATTGGTTAGTGACTTATTCTTACTTTTACCTCTTTTTTCTTTATATTGCATCGCGAAATGTGAGAAAAGCTAATTAAAATAAAACAAACCACCAAAATGACGCGATGCAAGCCGGCCATGTTTGTGTACAAGCCTGATGTGGCATTACGAGCAGTCCAAAGCACCTCTCTGTAGCGAAATATTCGTAAATATTTTAAATTTATTTCCTTGTTTTTTTAAAGCAAAATTAATTTAGAAAATTCAAATTATTAAAAATTTAAAATAAAAATTTAGTATACAATTTTAAAAATGTAAGTATTAAGTCTGTTTCCAGACGGTTATTTGCGACATCTCTTGTGAAAACAAGTTTATAATCACGTGGAAAATTCAAAACGGTAGTGAGTATGAACTTAATAATTATCTATTAACCTTTAAACTCACAATAAATAATGTTCGTAACATTATCATAAAATGCAAGAAATATTTAAAATTTATATATCTTCCAGCTTTGTTTGACGAACATAACAAAACCAATGGACAAAATGGAACACAATTTAAACAGCTGAAAGCCATGGTAAATAATTAAAACATTTACCCCATTAATTTATTAATATCAACATATTATATTACAGAATTTAATTTACAAACATCAATGCGACATGCAGGCAACAATAAAAATTATCAAAATGCATTGAAAATTCCAAGGAAAAGGCAGATTTATCAAAATCAAAATTTATCAAATATATTCAAGCAGTCTAGCAATGAAGGAAAGTTATAACGAGTACTGTACAGAATAGGTGATTTAATTAAGCATTTAACCCAATGTTACAGTATAAGTGCAGTTTAGTACCACCTAACCATTTTTCCTGAGAAAGCTGATTCTTCCACCACCTTCAAGACATGGGAGAAGGGCCTAGGAAAGGCGTAATCACGGAACAAGTGTGTTTTAGCACCACACTTGTTTGCGAGATGGCCGCGTAGAATGTATATATTCTAGGGGTGATGAATACACCCTTTTGCAAGCCTCTCCCCCACATGCCACAGCTTGCCACCATGCCAAAGCTTTCAAAGCAAAAATGGTGAGAATCGGAGGAGGTGGAGCTAATTTATACCCTTAATCACATTTCCTAGAATGGATGGTTGTGTGGCGGCCATCTCTCGCATGTTTTCAAAGGTGATACTAAACTGCACTTGTTCCAATATTACTTTAAAGTATGGTTTACATCAGTAGTTAGCTATTGTTGTTATTGGTTAAAAACTTCTTATATAAATACTTACCTATTTTAATGTTCCATGTTAATCATTTGCAGTGTTTCTCTTGGTAAATAGATTTTTCAGGCGTGAAATAAGTTAAAATTATATTTATTTGCAAATTACATTTGAAAGTGACTTTGAATAGAGGGCAGCTTTAATTTGATACAAGTAATAATATTTATAAACAAATATTTAACTAATTATTTTAAATTTATTTTGCTTTGATTGCAGTTTTCCTGACTATGCTGATTTTGATATATTCCGATAGATCTCGGTCACAAAAACTGCAATCCAACCTTAATTTTAAATTATTACTTAAATTTTAAACTTGTTATAAATGTAGATTATATAAAGAAGGATTTCAATCAAATTTTAAATTGATTTACTGCAAATCTTGTACTCATGATTTTTTCCATATGGTTGCAGCTACATTCAAACTTTTTGTTGGTTGTTGATCAGCAATCTGATATTTGTGTATCAGATTTGTAGGGATATCAACTTTAGTATTACTGGATTTTATCTGGAAATAATTATTTGTAGTATTTATAGTTATTTAAATAAGTATTGTTAGTTTGATTGAGTACTTCGTGCAGTAGTTTAAATTTTTCTTCTTTTGCTGCTCTTTTAAATGTTTCAGAGTATCCACCACCACTGTTTTCCATGGAGAAAACTATTGCTCCTTGTTTAAGTATTTTCATTAAACTCTGAAACATACTTTAAACACACAAATTGCATATACAAATAATATACTTACTCGAAGCCGATATACTCCATTTTTATTAGCAGATTTCCATTGTTCTGAATGTCCAACAGCACTTAAAAACTTTACAACGGATACAATATCGGCATTATTCAATGCTTGATATGCAACTGATCCCATAGTCTACGAAAAACAAATTGTCATTTTGTTTTTTGAAATTTTGTTTTTGTACGAAAATGTCACTTACCAAATCATCAAAGAAATTGTAATTTACATATCGATATCCAATTATTGTTGATTCTGCATCAAATCCTTTAATAATTTTTTCATGTTCAGATGACCAATCATCAAAATCTAGAATCGTAGCTCTTAATTTCATATTTAAATCATTTTCTTTAAGAAAGAGATAAAAGCCAATAAGATCAGTTGCAGGACCACCACCAACACATACAAAATGTTTGGTGGTTGATGTTGTAAAAAAGATTTTTTCAAGGCCTTGACTTAGTTGTTCGTAGTAGTTGTTCCAGTAGGATTTGGTTGTGTGTGCAATGGCAGTGAAATAGCGATACATGTAAGCACAATGATACGATGGTTTGTGGTAATTAATTTTGTCAGTGCGAACAGTACCAATTGATGTTGGTTTTGTGTAGTCGTAGATTGCACTGAAGTTATTTAATTCGGTGATAATGTCTTTGTCGGTTATTACGCTGCCTCTCATTTCTTGTAAAATTGTCATAACAATTGCATAAATATGAGGTGATGAATCTTCATTAGCGAAACCTTCTTCGTCCGATGAATGTTCATGCAAAGCAGAACCTGAAAATAATTACAAGATATGAGATTTGAGCAAAAAGTATTTTATATTTGATTTGTACAGGTCAAACCTCCCTATAGCGAACAGCAAGGGGAATGCAAAATATGTTTGTTATATCGAGGGTTTGTTATAGAGAAGACCTCGTTATAACCAATTTGAATGAACAAAACAAAATTATTAGTTCACTATAGAGAGGAATTTGTTATATCGCTGTTCGCTATAGGGAGGTTTGACCTGTATAAATTAAATTAATGTACCTGATGCTTGGGCATTGTCACTCATTGCTGTTGGATCTATAAAAATAGAAAAATATTTAAATTAATATTTATTTTATTATTTATTTAGAGGTTTTTTAATTGAATTAGACTTTCTTTGATAAAGTAACTTACTTATCTGACCTTGTAAATTAAAGTTACTTTAATTTACAAAGTCAGATAAGTAAGTTACTTTATCAAATGATGTTATGATGTTATTCAAATAATTCTACTGTTATTAGAGGAAAGAAATAGTTTTGAAGAATCTTTTGACTAAAGTGAAACTAAAATTTTCTACTTAACTGATTGTAGTGGGTTTGATAGATGAATATTTCACTATGGCTGCAGGAGTTGCTGCTTTGTGGTTGAAATTAAAGCTGTTATCAAACCGGAAAAGTGAATGGTGTTATTGATAAGTGTATTTATCTTCCTGTTAGTTGCCAGGTTTTATTTTTAGATATGAATAGAAATAAACAAGTTTTTACTTGTGGAAATCTATGGGATATGTAGAGAATGAAAGAATATTTAGGTGGTTTTGTAATACACATTTGACTTTTCACATTAAATTATTTCTTGAAAATCGATTTTTTTTTCTCTGTTGTATAGATGCAATTATCATTGCAAAACAAACCTCAATTTGGAAAAACTTATAGAAAAAATTAGATAAAATTAGTAAAATAAATTTTATAAAATATCTTCTATTCTCTTCAGTTAGAATTTACAAAAACTTAAGATATTATGAAAACAGATTGAGTCATTTATTCATACTTGACAAATTCAGATTTAACAAACAGACAATTGAAAAAAGGCCAACTTATTTTGAATTAAAAGTTTTGAATTCTTGCAAAATTCACAACTTAGGATTTAGACATCTGTTCTTTTTCCAATCCTTTAAGAGGGTGTGTGGTAATGTCATATTGTCTAAGTTTTTAGTATGTAGGTGAGCATTTTGTGGAATTTATCAAATAAAATGTTTTTAATTGACTGAAAAAATAATTAATTTGAATCTAGAAATTGGTGACTATTTATGCGGTGTTGGAAGTGCAATACGATGGTCAACAGTTGGATGATAGTATCTGTTTTTCTTCATTATCTCAAAAACTAAGCACCCATGAATATCATGTTACTTACTAATAGAGCTATCTAAATTTGTAATTCTAAGCAAATCAATGAAAAAATTTATTTGAAGTCAGTAGTCTACATTTCCGTGAGAGAGGTTTATTGCCAATAGAGCTGCCTGGTAAATTAGTTCATAACTGACAAGGAGGCATTAAGGACATGAGTCGCTCCAATTGCTACGAATTTAAACAAATAATTACATTATTGGCTAAATAAAACAGTGATAACAATTAAAATGACCAACGCTTTAAAATATATTTAATATTGTGATTTTTATAGCCTGAAAATGCACTTTTTTCCGTAGGAAAAATGTTTGATTTTGGTGTTCAATGCAGAATTACCACTGCTACTAGTGAAAGGTTCCATAGTTTGTAAATCTGAAGATTAGTAGCAGTCAAGAAAGATTCTTATGACCTTATGAGTTGAGAATCAAGCTTAAATATCTTTATTTTAATTTTAAAAGAAAATAATAAAAAGAACTTATCATGGCAATAACTACCCTGATAACTATTGGTTTTTCTGTTTTATTCTAACTTTTGTTTTATATTTATTGTTATAATTCTGTGTCTACTATGCCTCTACAAAAAAAATTCATAAACGATTTGTCATTATTAAATCCTTAGTGAAAAATTTATACTACATTTAATTGTTGTAATTCTATGAATTAATTGACTTTAATAAGCAAGCTTCTACTTTTTCCAAATGCTTACAGTCACTCTTATAGTCATCTGTGGCATTTGTGTGTCTATTTGGTATCTTTCAATTAGTGGTGGAGGAATGCCAATTATTCTCTCATCATCTTCCCACTAAAATAATTAATGTATTAAACATTTAAAAAAAAATATTACTTAATACCTTTTTCAGCTCAGTAAAAGATTCATCTTCAGCTGCACGCTTGAAGGTTGAATAATAACCACCACCACTATTGTCCATGAAAAACACTAATGCTCCATCCTTTAAAGATCTCAACAGGCCCTAGAAAATTACTTTAGTAGCATGGATTATAATATGTTGAAACTTTACTTACTCTGAGTTTATACATTCCATTTTCATCGCTATCTTGCCAATGTTCATCATGCCCTACCGCACTTAAAAACTTTACAATAGACACAATATCTGCTTCAGATAATTGATTTTCGGCATCTGGATAGTTAGCCTTAGAAATAGACATTGAATATAAGTTATAGCACATTCAAATAAGTTAGGGTTTGTATTATGATCATATTTTTAGTGGACTGTCATTTAAAACAATCAATATTTACCATATCAAAAAAATCGTATGGATGGTAGTTAATTGTTGCATTATTATTCAATCCAAAGGCATTGAAAATTCTTTCGTGGTCAGATGACCAGTTGTCAATATCTAGGATTGCAGCATTTGGTTTCATTTTTAAATTATTTTCTCTGAGAAACAGCAGAAAGCCAATAAGATCAGTGCCAGGACCCCCTCCAATACAAGCTACATTGGAGTTTTCATTCAAGAAAACTCCACGCTCTTCTTCTTGTGCAATGCTTTCGTAGTACTCGTTCCAGTAATATTTGGTTGCATCCGCAGTAGCCGTAAAATATCGGTACATATAAGCACAATGATACGAATCTGTGTGAAGAGTAATTTCATGTTGTCTTTGAAAACCTATGGCTACATGTTCGTCATAAACCGTCGAAAAATTGGTTAACTCGGCAAGTATATTTTCATCGTTAACATTTTGTCTCGTCTTCATCTCGACTAAAATGTTCATAGTTATGTCATATAATGTCTCCACTACAAATAATTGAAAATAAGTAATATTAAATAAGTGATAAAAAGTTTGTATTAAAATTAATGCAAGTACCTGATAATGGAGCTATTTGAGCCATTGTTATATGTTATTACTTCTGTTTGCTGAGAAACGACTGAAAAAATTTTGTTTATCAGAAAATCGTATTGTGCTTTAACTACTGATAAATTTGTGTATTTAGACTGAGACAAGATTGGCGAAAACCTTTAGTTATTGTGGCAATGATCATGGTGCAATTTTCAGGATTATGCCATTTTAGAACTTACTCAGGCCCAGGCCTGTTTTGGTTGTATGGATATGGACAATGAATACATTTTGGCAAGCAGCAGAAATGTAGAAATGGTCTGCAGCCCAAATTGTTTGATTTCAGTCATTGGCTGCCATTGATTTGCAGGCACACAACATTATTCATTTGCCACCCCAACATAAACATTTGAAGGAAAGAAATAAAAATTAATTTTTACTTACATAATTATAAAAAACACAACTTTTATTTGGTATTTTAAGAATTGTTGAAGGTGGGATAGTGGGTGCAGGTCTACCATACAAGAATGGAGAGGATGGGCTGTAAAGAGGTCTGCTACGCGTGACAGCTAAATGCCTGAACTTATTAGCTAATGTAGCAGAAATAAGGATAGTAAAAAAGTTATAAATAGTCAGTTACTTTCATTTTAATTTTTTTGTTATTGATCTATTTTCTAATCAACTCAATTAACAACTTTCTGGTTCTGAATAAGTTCTGTGACAAGTGTTAAATGAGTTCATGAGACACTGTACTATAAACTTTAGTTTGCATTATATTCTAAAATATTTTTTTGAAACAAATTGCTTACCTGATTAATCTTGGCTACTTTAGATGAAATAATACCATATATTGGAATGCCAATCCTTTTATTCTGATTGAAATCAAAAATATTATCAAATCCATTGTTATTTGGTTTTGGTTTCGGTTTGTAATCTAATTTTTAATCAATCAAAAAGTGCTATTTTTCAGAAATATTTCTTACTGGTAAATAAGATAAAATTATTTTAAAAAAGCAAGTCATTGTTATAATTCAGTCATTCACGCATTCAGTCATTTGTTTTATTATTTATCTTGTTTATCAAAAACAATTATCATTAAGAATAGTGCATTTTTAAGCTATAAGTTTAACAATATTAAATTTATTTCTTAGAAGTGCTAGTTTTAATTGGTGTCAGTGCTCTATTTAAACAAAAATAGATATATTTGTTTAAATTCGTAGCGATCAAAGGGGGGGGGGGGAGAGGTCTGTAGTTCCTCCTTGTAAGTTTGCATATTAATACTAATAGAGGTGTGTGCTGTGACTGTTTGGGCAGTGGTGGCTTAATCTGACTCACTGCAACTTGGTGGTGGATGAATTAAAATGGCTGTCACAAGATGCACAGCGGCTTGTGGCTCAGCCGTACCAAACTATACACTATACACGAATTTTTCAAACTATACACTAATTTAAGTGTGTAAATGTATCAAGTTAATTATTTTTATTAAATTAATCAGTTTTTATACAATTTTAATTTTGGCTTTATTTAGCATATAAATTTTAATTTAAAATTTGTTAATATATTTAAAAATATTTATTATGTTTTAAATTATATTAAATCGCAGTAGTTACTTTTTTTTAAACATGTTAACATTTTTTACATGATTTTAGATTCAAAATAATTTATTTCTTTTTTTCCCAACCAATATATTACATGGCTAGCTGTTAATCAGCTGGAAAAAATTGGCAGCGGCTCCAGCTGTGAAATTGCCGCCAGGTGACTGGTGGCGGTTTGGGTTTAGCCCTGAAGCTGCCATGCTGTGCTGGTGCAACAGTGACCACGCACACCTCTTGAGATGTTCTGCCATGGAAATAAATCTCATAAATTTGGAATTGTGTTAAACCTAAATGGATCGGCTTATAATGAGCCTATGCTTAGGGAAAAAAAGACACGATCAACACGCTTGAAGATTCTGAGTTGACTGAATTTTATTGTATTATTACTATAGTGACAATGTGATTGTTGCATGCTAAGTAGCATTTTTATCAATTTCTTATTTCATTTTGGTGTGTTGAATTATAAAGATAAAAAAAAGTTAATAGCAACTGTGATCTACTAAATAGTATTCTAATTACTCTTAACATTCAGAAGTTTTGACATAATAGACCATTCTATCAGACAAGAAGACTTGTTACTTTTTTCTGATATATAATGTATTTTAAGTAAGTTTATCAGGTTCATTAGGTAAATTTATATTTTCTTTATTTTTTATAATGCAAGAATTTTTCTCAAGTCACTGTTGTCTTGTTTTCTTTTTTTCATATTGTGATTATTTTATCCATAATCTTGAGGTCACTCTCAAGGTAGCTGTTAAACTTTGGTTTTCTATTTTGTATTTATAAATTTCTTCATAAGGAATGTTAATTGTGCCCGAATAATCACCACAAAGTCGTATAGAATTGTCTTTTATTCTTATGACAACTAAGGGGGTCGCCCACACGGAGGACTGAATGGGGCGAAAAATTCCCTGCACGATTAATTTGTCAATTGCTTGCTCCACGACAGGACGAAGAGCAAGTGGGACTGCTCGATGGCGAAAGAACTTAAGAACGGAATGAGGTTTTAAACAAAGTTCAACTGGTGCACCAGTGTATGTTCCAACTCCAACCTGAAAAATATCCTCATATTTATCTATGAGGTGTTGAAGGGTGGGAACTGATTCCAATGAATCTACCACATGGATAAATGACTTGTTAGTTGATGTGATTAGTCCAGCAGGTGACCAAAGATTAAATAATGTTATTGCATCACGACCCAACAAAACAGCACCGGATACTTTGGTAATGATTAAAGATATAGCGTGTGATTGTGCTGCAACAGTCATCACTACGCTAATACATCCCATAACATCTATGGGTTGATGTGGATACGCGTTTAAGGCAAAAGATATGGGAACAACCCGAGGTTGAAATTCCAACTCAGGCCACAATCGTTAATATGTATTGCTAGATAGTATAGATAACTCGGCTCTGGAATCTAACAACATAATTAAAAGTTTCCCATCCAAATACGCCTGAATCTTGAATGGAAGATGTCCATTATATCTGGAACAAACTTGAAAAATAGAATAATCAAATTCATCAACACTATATGAAGGATTGTTGGCTAAAAAATAAGTCTGAGAGATATCTATGGTGTAGGCAGGGGTGGTAGACTGTCGAAAATGCTGGGCTCTTCCTCTCCTCATGTGCAGAGGAGGACATCCACTAAAAGGAGAATAGGTGTCACATGGAGTGCCTAAAGGGCAGTTCCTACCAAGGTGAGGACCAGCACATACAAAACATACAGGGGGTGCACCTCGACCTCGTGTCGACATGTATCTGGCACCTGAACGTCGAAACCATTGATTATGACCCCTGTTCCCAGGGCGGAAACGACTATTAGGAGTAGAGAACAACACATAAGGTCAGGTGCCTTTATTGCATTGGGTGGTGCAGGTGGGACAACGACTGGGAGTGCATAACTTAATCCAATTGCAATGGATGTTGCTTGCAATGCTGACTCTAACCGTACTGCCTCATTTATTGCTTTATTTAATTTTAAGTCTTTCTTAGCCAACAACTTAACTTTTAAAGGAAGATGATTAATCCCATTCAAAAACTGCACCGAAATTGCTGTGTTTATTTCTGCAGCAGTTGAAAAGTCACATTTTTCTGCAAAAGAACGTAACTTAGCAACATAAGCAATGACTGTTTTGCCCTCATGTCGAATTCGCATTGATAATGTGTGACGGTCAACGGTGATACAAGATGCGGGCTGCAGATGATCACCGAGTAGTTTCACAATCTCATCATAGGATAGTGGTGACCTTAGTAGGTGCAGCTAATGTATGCAGCAAATCATAGGTGTCTCCCAAGGTGTTTAATAGAAAGGAAACCTTATTATCAAGAATATCATTAATTTTGCAAAATATAATAAACCTCTCGAGATAATTGTTCCAGCTCCGCAAGGTAGTACCAATAAATGGACCCACTTGACCAATCAACATCTTAGTGGTCATTGCCGTAACTTGAATGGGCTTATTCGTGGACTTGAAAGTACAGGTGAGACAAATTCATCTTTGTTATCGGAACTGGAGCTTGACGTCGACGTCATAACTCTACATTATTCCATGATGTATCAGAAAACTCACATGAGCCACATATAACTAGCTTAGAATGTCCTGTTCTAAGTAGGTTTACCTCCTTAAGGGCTAATCTTGCACATATCAAGTTCACATACTTTAGGGCTGATTAATTTAGAAGAAAAATCCGTATACATTTACATTGAAACAATATTTTCTTCTTTAAAGTATTGGAACATACTGTCAATTGCACCAATGTTGTGTTCTTAACTGTATGATTTTGTTGAAACCAAAGGAAGACTACTTTTAGAGTGAAGCTTCACACTTGCTTTATTCATAGTGTATAGTGATGGTAACCAAGTGAGGTTACCTTGACAACTTACAATACAAGGATACAACAGTAATAAACTAAATTAATTTATAATAAAATAAAACTAAACTAAAACGTTAAAAATAAAAAAAGTGAAAATTAAAAAATTAGAAAATTTAATAAATGATTTGTCATTTTTAGATCAAAAGGGAAAAATTTATTTGAAAAGTAAAATTATTTATGCAATTAATTAAATTTTATAAGCAAATCCTCTTTTTCCAAATGCTTACAGTCACTTTTATAGTCATCTGTGGCATTTGTGTGCCTATTTGGTATCTTTTAATTAATGGTAAAGGAATGTTAATTATTCTTTCTTCATCTACCCACTAAAATAATTAATGTAATGAACATTTAAAAAAAATAAATATTATTTATAGAATTAATACCGTTCTCAGCTCAGTAAAAAATTCAGCTTCTGCTGCATGCTTGAAGGTTGCATAGTAACCACCACCACTATTGTCCATGAAAAACACTAATGCCCCGTTTTTCAAACATCTCAATAAGCTCTACAAAATTACTTTAGAATCACAGATTATAAAATGCAAAACCTTTACTTACTCTGAGTTTATACATCCCATTTTCGTTGGTTGCCAGCCAATGTTCATCATGCCCTACCACACTTAAAAACTTTATAATGGACACAATATCTGCATTTGCTAATTGGTTTCTGGCTTCTGGATATTCAGCCTTAGAAATAAACATTCAATATAAGTTATAGCACATTCAAATTAGTTTGGGTTTGTATTAAAATTATTTTTTTAGTGGGTTTTCATTTAAAACAATCGATTTTTACCATATCAAAAAAATCGTATAGATGGTAGTTAATTGTTGCATTATTATTCAATCCAAAGGCATTGAAAATTCTTTGGTGTTCATATGACCAGTCGTCAATATCCAGGATTGCAGCATTTGGTTTCATTTTTAAATTATTTTCTCTGAGAAACAGCAGAAAACCAATAAGATCTGTGCCAGGACCTCCTCCAATACAAGCTACATTGGAGTTTTCTTCCTTGAAAACTCCACACTCTTCTTCTTGTATAATGTTATTGTAGTACTCGT
Organism: Henia vesuviana; assembly: GCA_034696185.1. NCBI lineage: Eukaryota > Metazoa > Arthropoda > Chilopoda > Geophilomorpha > Dignathodontidae > Henia > Henia vesuviana. The sequence goes on along the minus strand of JAQFZU010000776.1, from coordinate 4,896 downwards.
TCCAGTAATATTTGATTGCATCCACATTAGCCGTAAAATATCGGTACATATAAGCACAATAATACCAATCTGTGTGAAGAGTAATTTCATGTTGTCTTTGAAAACCTATGGCTACATGTTCGTCATAAACTGTCGAAAAATTGGTTAACTCGGCAAGTATATTTTCATCGTTAACATTTTGTCTCGTCCTCATCTCGACTAAAATGTTCATAGTTATTTCATATAAAGTCTCGACTACAAATAATTTAAAATAAATAATATTAAATAAGTGATAAAAAAATTTGTATTAAAATTAATGCAAGTACCTGATAATGGAGCTATTTGAGCCATTGTAATACGTTATTACTTTTGTTTGCTGAGAAACAACTGAAAAAAAAATATTTTTTATTATTTTCTATGGGAAAAGTGCATTTTAAGGCTGTGTTTAACAATATTAATTCTATCTAAACGAACTGGGTCTTAAGGTCGAGGCGGTGTTTTAGTTAAACAATAATGCATTTATTTCTTTAAATTTATGCAAATTGGAGGCAGGCATGTAGGGAAGCACCTTTTGTAAGACTGGATTAGTATTTTCTTAACCTTAAATATTTCTATAGATTTGCCAACATCAGACATATTTGCTGCTTATGCCTGGTACCTGGTTTTTTTATTTACATCTAGTAATTATTGAAAGATGTCTGTTATTTATTCAAAAGCAAGCATTAATTTTTTGTTTTTATTTGTTTCATAATTATAACTTACAAGAGGTTCCCACAGATGGGATTGAGGGTGAAAGTGTGTCATATCATCTGAGCTATTTGATTGGCTATTGTTTTTATTAATAATTCAAATTCTATTTATAACTTTGTAAATTTGTGATTATTTTGGAAAATCTACAAAAAAATTATTTCTGTTAATTTTGTTCATCAAACTCAAATATTTGCTGCTCACATCTGGTTTGTAAACGTTACAACAATTAATTATTGAAAGATATCTGCTACTTATTCCAGAGCAAACATTAATTTTTTTTCACATCAACAGATGGTTAGAATCTCAAACACTTGTTGAATAACTGTAAAATTATTATTCAATGTGTGATATGCGGTACTATTAATAACGATGTTTTACTGAAAACTTATAAAAAAAATTAAATTCTTTATAAGCTATAATTCAATACATTTCTATCTTTTTTATTAAAAAATATGCAGTAGTGCAAATGGATAAATAACGTTGACATTTAAAATTTTTTCTGTCTTTTTTAGACAGGGAAAGGATGTCCTGTACGACTCAGACTCGCTCTCTCTTGGTTAAAATCGCGAGATCGACTTATAACACACTTCACTCAGTTTGAATTTCATCTTTTTGAGTTCATTTTATAATGCACTTTGTCGATTAAACTTGAGTAAACATGTTTACAGGGCTTTGTTATTAACAAATAATAATAAGAAAATCGTTTAGATTAAATTTGTAATTTACCAAGTTAAATATTAAATGGAATGAGAAAATAATTATTTGGTATTTATATCTTAAACAAATCTTCTAATTCACTGCCAATGACAGTTTAATCAAATATATATTACAATTTCAAATTTACAAGTTATTTCATCATTAAAAAACTTGCTTCATCTTACCTATGCATAAAATAATAAAAAATAATTCTAAATCTATCATTTAATAGAGCTTTTATTAGAGGAAAGAAATAGTTTTGAAGAATGTTTTGACTAAAGTGAAACTAAAATTTTCTACTTAACTGATTCTAGTGGGTTTGATAGATGAATACTTCACTATGGCTGCAGGAGTTACTGCTTTGTGGTTGAAATTAAAGCTGTTATCAAACCGGAAATCTTAGCCGGGAAAGTGAATGTTGTTACTGATAAGTGTATTTATCTTCCTGTCAGTTGCCAGGTTTTATTTTAGGTAAGAGTAGAAATAAAAACAAGTTTTTACCAATTTAATTTATAGATTCTGAATTGATTAACAATCTATAATATCAAAGCCAGGATGGTCGTCCTGTCGGTGGTCGTCGCCACGATTGGCCGAGTCGGCGATGACGTCATGCACGGCAATATGAATTGGTCAGTTGTGACCAAGAAAGATGGCATTGTAACGTCATGGTTAAGCTGAACAATTCGGAAATGGCTGCTTATCTAAATGCCAGGCCAAATAACATCACAGCCACATCTAAATCCACCCTAACAGACCCAAACTTTAATGATTGGGCAAGTTTGATTGTCGGTATCGAAGATCTCTCAAAAAATACCGCGACCAGTAAAACATCAGTAAAACATTGAAACAAATTCGACGGTTTGTATAAAATTAAAATTTTATAATATAAAATATAATAAAGCTAAGGTTAGGTATAGAGTTAGGGTTAGATAAGATTAGGGTCAGAATTGGGAAAGCAACAATAATCCAGCCTGCTAAGCGGCTAAAGGCCTCTAGTGAACATAACTTTAAAGTTCATTATAATAATAAAGCAAGCAATATTCATTTTATACTTGATTTAATTAATACTTCTGAAATTAATAACAACATACATGTTTTGATTATTCCCATTATTATACACAAGGTCAATTGTGGCTAGTTTTGAACTTTTCATAATTTATTTTGCTGTTTTTCTACTTATTTTAAATATTATTTATAACAATTTAAATAAATTCATCACATGTCAATATTTCGATTTTAAAGAATTAGCTATCAACCACAGCATTTTTATCAACTTCTTATTTAATTATGGTGTTTTGAATGACGTAATAGACGATAATAAGACTTGTTACTTTTTTCTGATATATAATGAATTTTAAGTAAGTTCATCTGGTACTAAGTTATGTAAATTTATATTTTCTTTATTTTTTATAATGCAAGAATTTTTATCAAGTCACTGTTGTCTTGTTTTCTTCATTTCACATTGTGATTATTTTATCCATAATCTTGAGGTCACTCTCAAGGTAGCTGTTAAACTTTCGTTTTTTATCAGGTAATCCTTAATGTCGTCATTAGGAATGGTCATTGTAATTACATCGCTTGGTCTCTGAAAATTTACATTTTAAAAATGCATTAATACAAAAATTTACAAATGAAGGAGGGGTAGTCTGCAATATCTAATTGTTGGTCATCAGATTCTCATCTGTCATTAGTGATAGTTAATAATTTGCTAACCAATTTCTGGGTTTTAAAACTATATTATTTTGAAATATTTAATATGGAAATGTTATACCTCTGATATCAAAGTAAGTTTGTCTGCAAATGATGGTTCTATGGCTGCTGCTCGATAAAAGTTTGCAGAGTATCCACCACCACTGTTTTCCATAGAGAAAACTAAAGCTCCTGGTTTCAGTAGTTTAAACAATTCCTTGAAAAAATATTTTATTTTAATAGATTCCTAAATTGGAAAGAAAAGTAATTACTGTGTAGCAAACTAGAATTACATTTTACTAATTTTTATAACTTATCACTAGCAATGCACTTATGATGAAATTACTTTGTATCTTTAAATTTTGTTAAATTTTGTCTTAAGAGGCAAATGTCATCATTAAGCAGTGGTGCTTAAATCCGAATCAGATCTGAATCTATTGTTTTGTCATTGGCGCACTCTGCTAAAACCATCTCATTCCCATCTGTTTAGAAACTGCTAACACAAAAAGAAATCTTAAGAAATTTGAGGGGAGGCACGATAGTCATTGCCATGTGTTTGTTTGTTTCTATGGATTTGGACTTAGTTATCTATACTTACTTTCAGTTTTTTCCATTTTCTTCTGGATTCCAACGTTCATCGTGCCCGACACCACTTAAGAATTTTACGAATGATACAATATCCGCATTTTGTAGAATTTCTTGTATTTCAGGGTTCTGAAAAGGACAATTTTATTTTAGTAGGCATTTAACTACTAGAAAATATTAAAAAGATCTAGCATTTTGGATGTGGATAAAAATGTGTTTAGAATTTTCATTTGTGACAAGTTCTTCAAACTCAATTAAGAATTCAAAAATTGCTTGCTACTGAAATAGGCTGAATGCACAAATATTTTACTTAATATCATTGAATTCTTTATTATGCAGTCAGTGGCTATGCTCGATATTACTGTTAGAATGAGAAACTGTTTATGCCATTGTTGTTTATTATCCATTTTTTTTGTTTTGGTTCCGAATAAATACAGCAAGAAAATAGTATATAGTGGGGCATAGGATTTCTTCTGAAAAGATATTTTGAGACAGGATTTATTTTGATAGGAATTGTTTCAAATGGGATTTATTGCGACAAGATTTATTTTGGATGGAAATTAGGCTTAAAGATTTGTTTCGAATGGAATTTTGTTCACTAGAATTTGTTTCGAATGAAATTTTGTTCACTAGGATTTGTTTCGAATGGGATTTGTTTATCTTCAAAAACCATTCAAAATATATACTGACGAATCATCCTGTCAAAACAAGCTCTGAAAAACTAAAAAAAAAATACTTTTAACCTTCGAAACAAATTGCACGACATTCGAAACAAATCTCGCAATTCTGACATTTTGAATCAAATTTCGTTCGCAATAAATCCTGTTGAAAAAAATCTGCTTTTCCTAATATAGCATTAATCCTTTTCGAGAATTTCTAATAAACAGTTCCTGTGATCTTGTCTTTTAAAACTAAATGCAATTTATATGAACATCCCTACTATAAAGCCTGGTTCACAGTGGGCGGATATGGGGGTCACGACAAAACGAGGGGTGGGTGTACCCACCGGGTGTCCCCACTGGGTGTACTATACCTGGGTACACCACACCTGAAAAAATATTTTTTAAATAAAAACAAAAAAATTTAAAACAGAATGGACTTTTTCCATGTCCGCAATGGACATGAAAAAAACTTAATCCAGGATTGTTTTATGCCATCAATTTGTAAAAAATAGGTAACTTGAGATAAAGAAGCATG
>JAQFZU010000775.1:0-19189 GCA_034696185.1 Henia vesuviana | reverse complement strand
TTTTTTTTACCTGCAACAAACAGTTAACATAACAAGTTGCTCCTAAATTTTTCAATCCAACAAAGCAATTCTAAAAGACAAGAATAATTTATTATCGATCCGCAAAACAATGATAATTTAAAATTCATTTCAAACCGGTGATCGTTTCTCTTGTTTCGGATCATCTATTGCAAACCAATTATCTTCCTTCGCAATATCGAGCCATTCTTTTTCTCCTAAACCAAATAGACAATTGGGATTTCCTTTACAATTCCTCCTAGAAAATAAATACAATTATTCAATAAATTATTTTCATAAAATTAATATGATATCGTAGAATTTTAACCTGCATTTCCCTTTTTGACAAGGTTGTAATTTCACTCTGTAGGCCATTTCTAGATGTTGTTGACTGATATTTTCAATGTTAACTTCTTCTGCCCATTTCCAAGCTGCTTTCTCAAGTTTTTGTTGAGGAGCCATTAGAATTTTTCTCTCGCTTAATAAGAAAGTTCTAATCGATTTATAATCGTAAACTAATTATATTCGCATTCAAATTTAACTGTGACTTACTTCTGGTCATAAAGTCACGATTTCACAGCGTACGTAAACGATAATGAAGTTTAAATGCTCGTAGCAGTTTCAAAGTTAGACGGTTTTAACAAAAGAGGCCGCTAAATGTTTTTTTTTAAATTTAAAAATAGTCTCATTTTCGTTAAAAATCGTTCGATAATTATAAGAGCCAGGAGTTTCATTAAGAGAGAGCATTTTATTTTCAATTCATTTCAGTAATTACAAATCAAAATTCTAACAATTTATTTCGTAAAAGTAATGCTTTTACAATTGTGAGCTTGATTTTTTCTTGATTTTTTCCCAGTCTAAAAGCAAATCAACGAATAAATGAAATTATCGATTAAAATAAATTTATCGATTCTCACCTTATACTGAATTTGAAAATCGTCAGTATCAAAATGTTTTGGCCGCTTTTTTAATTTCTTTTTATTTGACTCTGTTGTTTTTAATTTCTCTTTACTATAATCGAATGGTTGAAATTCTTCTTCTTTAATTTTTTTCTTCGGTGGTCCTAAACCCGTTGTTTTCCGTTTCTTCGTTTTCTAAAAAAAACGAGTGAATTTAAAAATAAAAATCAATTAAACCAAATACTATTAAATAGTAAACCTGTGGTAATAGATTTCTTAACGGTAATTGCTCATCTAATTCATCAGTTTCACCAGACACCGTTTGTTTATTACTTGTAGTAGTTGTTGTTTCCATCACATCATTGGTTACTTTAGTCTCGTCACTGGCCATTTCAGTCGGCTCGGCGGCTTTTATAGCCAAATACTGAAAAAATTAATCGCAGTAATTAATTTTAGAAAAACTATATAAAAATTGAACATTTACTCTTTGATAAGGTGTAGCATTATTTTTTAATAAATTTGTTACGGCAATGTACTTTTCCCTCATCTGTTTGTCAGAGTTTGATTGAATTTTCATCATAATTTGGGGTTTCAATACAACTTCGACAGTTTTTAACAAACGTTTCAAAATCGTGTTTACGTTCGATACTGTAATATTATTTTACAATTAATGTAATAAAAACATTATATTTTGTATACACGTACCATTACTGTCGACATTGTCACGTACTAAATACGAAAAATCGTGTGGACACAGCAACGGATTATTCAAATCTATTTTCTGTCGAGTTTGTGCCAAGTTTATTTGCAGTTGTTGAGATTCAACCTAAAAGACATAAAAAAAAATTAAAAAATAATTATTACCGAAAATCATTACACACTTACTTTAGCTAATGGTAATGACATTGCAGCTACAATTATCATGTGAAGTTCGTTCAAATATTGTCGAACCAACGGTGGAGTAGGAGTGCAGCAAGCTACAATCCCCTCTTGCTCACGAGGCATTTCTTCCGATATTTGTAGTAACATGTGAGTTGGTAATACGTAACTAAATAATTAAGAAATTACAATTAATTTCATTTCAATTGATATCAAAAAAATTATTTTACCTTGTCGACTCATCGTTAATTCGCGCTGTTACGTCTCTCCATTTACAAAGTTCTTTAAGAATGTGCATTTGTCGCGAATTAAATAACTTCTTGCTTTTTTCATACAACCCCAAATGAGCTTCGTCATTATAAATTGGTTTCTCGTAACGCTAAAAACACCACAAAAATTTTAATTTTTTGAAAATTACTTTCTCTTATTCTTACCTCGAGACATAACAATTTACTCCGATGCAAAACTGACATTATTAAATTTTTCTGTTCGTTTCCAGTAGTTATTAATTCATTTTTCAACATATCGTAAATGTATAATAAGTAATGAGTGTCCTCCCTAGCGTATTTAACCATTTCGTCTGGCAGTGGTCTAATTAAATTCAAAAAAAATTAATTTGAATCACAGTTTAACTAAAAAAAAATTTTACCTTATTCGCCAATCGGATAATTGATGCTTTTTATCAGCAGATATTTTACAATACAATTTTAACAAAAAAGCGAGCGAATAACTCATTAAATTAAGAATACGACAAGCTTGGCCCGTATCAAACATATTAATTATATATAATCCAAAATCACGTTGAAGCCATATTATGTCCATGTCTGCACCGTGTAAAACCTAAAATGCAAAATTTATACTAATTAAATATTAAATCTTAATTAAAACAAAAATCAAAACAAACTTTGACGATTTTGGGGTCCGTGAAAACTTCATTTAAAATCTGTAAATGACTCCTCAACTCTAACGTATCGATAATGTAATCCTTGGAACGTGTCGATAACTGCATTAAACAAGTAATGCCTTGAAAACTTCTATACGAATGATGCTCCAAATCGATTGCAATTTCTTTCTGGTCCCTTAATTCGGTCATAAGTGAAGTCAATTGTTCGGGTTTGTCGATGTAAATTAATGGTGTCTCGTCCAGTGGTTTTGGACTTTGTGGTGTAACTTTGTTGATCTGTTCTGCCAAGGGCTTAAAATGCTCTAATTCGCATTCGTAAGGATGACTAAACCTATTAAAATTATAAATTGTTTTTAAAAAAATTTTAGAAATTAATTTATGCAATACTTACATTAAACCTTTCTTAGTTGGCTCTAGAACAATCGCGAGTGGTCGTATTGAATTTGGTTTTTCTTTAATTATCGGTTCAAATGGTTTGTTGCTGTTGTCAATTTTTTCTGTAAATTTTAGTTGAGGTCGAACTATATTTTTTGCGGTTAAAAGCGAACATTTACTGCTGCTTGATTCAGTTGCAATCTTAAATTTAAAAATAAAATAAATTTGAATTATTTTTCAATATTAAATTGTTAACAAAAAAATTTTACTTTTCTATTCCAACTCGTTCGAATGAATGATTTTGTATTTTCAGTGGCCAAAGTTAAAACCGGGGCTAATTTCTTTTTGCCAGAAGCATCGTCGAGTGATAAACCCTACAAAAAATAAAAAATATTTAAAAAAATGTAAATTCTAATTTAAATACGAATAATTACAATTTTTTCTAAAAATAAATCGTTGACTTCGGCTAACAAATCAACTTTATCGTCTAAATCCATGGAATTTAAATTTCTTTTAATAGATTGATGTTTCATGATTTCACTCATTCTACAAGATTTAAAAAAATCGTAAGTTACATTTGCTATCACATCGACGACGTAATTGACTTACAATTCGAGTAATTGTTTTCCTTGTCTATTTATCATCTCCTTGACCGAAATTGAAGAATCGGTAATGGAATTGCTGGTCGAGACGGCTTTTGTACATCGTTTAACTGCATTTACTGTGGCTTGTAAAGCGGCCTGCGAGAAATTAATGTAATTAATAAGAAAATTAGAAAAATTTTATAAAGCGATTGTACTTTAGAGAATTGTGACACGTCTTCGTAATTGGACACAAAATTCGTCGCCTCTTCCATTTCTAGATTCTTAACTTAATTGCTAAACATACGTATGTGTTTATCCAATAAAAAGGACATGAAACTTGAACCAACTAAACGTGTTTTGTGTCGATAAGCTTGCGTAACAATAAAATGTGGGTGTAAAAATAAAATTTATTTTTGGTTTGTAAAACTGTTATTGAGCATTAAAACTTGAAATGCTCTGTTTCTATTTATTAAATATACAATTTGAGTTTTTATTATATTTCTACATAGTTTATAGCAAGGTTTGTTTATGAAATACGTTAATGTTTAGAAGGTAATCTCCTTTTAGTGTTTGCCATCGATATCTCGTCAGGTTCGATATTATCAATATCGATTATTTTGTTCTAATGTTCGATATTTTTGTGAAGAGTTTAGAAAGATTAATGGAGGCCTACCACTAATTTAAGAGTTGAAAAATTTAAATGTTTAGTTTAAATCAAATTTGTTTAATAATCAAATATTTTTAAAAAAATCTAATTTCTCCATCTATCGTTGATTTTTGTAAATTCCCTTTCTGTTTCCTTTTCCGGCCGGTTCTCGTAACGATGGGAAGCCTCTACGGTCAGGCGCACATTTTGAGTTTTTGGATATTGCAGAAGAAAGAAATTAGTATCAATGTGTAGAATTATAGAAAGCATAAAATTTTATAAAGGGATGAAATGATGGCGGTCGAAGTAAGTAAACCTTTCAAAACATAAATTTGACAAAAAAATTCCATTCATAGTACTCGTAGTACCTCTTCATCCGTTAACCCTAACAATCAATGCCATTCAAATTCAATCATCCCCCAAACCCAACAACTAAAAATCAAACCCAATCAACCCCAACCCCAAATCCCCATTCCCAAACCTTAAAAAAAACTAACATCCCAACCAAAAAAACCCACAAAATCCCTAACATTCTCACAAAACCCCTTTAAAAACCACCAAAAACCAAAAGATCAAAAACCAAAATCAAACCGAAACCAAATCAAAACCCAAAAAAAAATTTAAAAAAAATCCTAAAAAGAAAATCACCGAAAATAAAAAAGTAAAGAAAAATTCCCATTTTTAAAAAAAAAATCAAAACAACTAAAAACCAACTTTTCGTAACGGACGACGAGTAATTAAAAGAAATTTAAAAAAAAAAAGATATCGGAAGAGCAAGAAATTTTTGTTTTTCAAAGTTCTCTCACCTTGAGTTGTGAGAGTAGGAATGGACCCGCGAATGTAGGTCACTGTGTTTCCCCACCCCACTTTCGACATGGACTGACCCTCTGCTGCCACTGTGGCGTATACGGACTGAACGGAACGAAAAACTCCAGACCCTGAGCAAGAAAAGAATTTTTTCGGGTGCAACCAATATTTTAATAATTGCCAATTATGCATTGCATCAAATGCGAGATTTGAAGTTGAGCAAATAAGTGAGGTGCATTCTCGGTTTTGTGGGTGCAAATCATTTTTGCTAAGCGACTTCCGTGTGTGGGAGTAGGAAGTGGTGGTTTGAAGGTGGAGTATGAAGGTAGATTTATATAAATATATTTTTAAAATAATTAATTTAAAAATTTTTTTTTTTTTTACATTGAAATTTATTTGTTTTTGCAGGGGTCCAGGCAAAGGCCTTACAAAGTGTGGAGCGCCGATCGCACAGTTCGTAAAGGAGTCACTGCCAGTAACATACAAGAACTTGTGGGCAAAGGTATCGAATTGGATCGAGTTTGTCGATTTTAGTTTTGTGGAGTTTGTGAGTGATTTGTCGTTGTATTTTTCTAGGGAAAATGAAACTTACGCTTCAAGAATCGGATGTGTCGGTTGTACTTGAGAGTGACGGAACCGAAATAGATGATGACCGTTACTTCCAGATGCTCGAAGATAACACTGTATTTGTCTTTCTAAGGGTGGGCGAGAAATGGTATCCGCCTGGAGTTGAGGCTATAAGGGCAGGTAAAATGGAAATGGCCTTAAAAATGCTTTTTTTTTTTTAAATTATAATTTGAATTTTGATTTTTGATTTTTTGTTTGTTTTTGATTTATTTCATTTCGTGTGTGCTTTTGTGATGTGTTAGTGACGCATTTTTGTTTATTTTTTTTTTTTGAGTTTGTTTTTATTTATTTCTTTTTTTTTTTTTTTTTTTTTTTTTACTTTCTGAATGAAAAATTTCATTGGCCTTAGATCATTGGTTGTTTGGTGTGGAATGTGACAAAGTGGGCCTATGTGGTTTCCAGCTATCCATGCCATTCCACGTATTGTGTGCGACGCTATCAACACGTTGGAGTTAATCGACGAAGCGCCTTCCTGGAAGATCATGGACAACCGCGGCCGGATCACGGTCGTCCTCAACTGGGATCAGCGCGAGATCCGCAAGGTGACGGTGGCACATCCGCGTCGCTCGCCCACCGTCCGAGAGGTGCACAGAATCTTCCCTGACGAGGGCACCGTCGAGCGCAAGAGTCCGATCACCATCACGACCAAGATCGAGAGTCTAGATCACGACGACAGATACGGCAAGAAGGTGACAACAATCAACGACGTCTCGCCCGGAATTTCGACTGGACCGAGCGTGCGCGTGCAGCCGGTCATAGTGGAGCACCGAGCCGTAAGTCCGGACGGGAGCGTCGTGTGCGATTTCCACTGCTGCGCTCTACACGAGGAGGGCGGGCGGATCCACGTGAACAAGTCGTCGGTGGCCACGTCGCCCATCCAGGAGCAGCCCGACGTGGCTGTTCGCCGTCCGTCGCCCAAAGGAACCCACGTGCGTTTCCTCGACGTTCACGTGGAGCCGCGCGTCGCCGACAAAGAGAACTCGTCCGAATCGGACACGGAGAATACGCAAGCGGAAGACGAGCAGATGAGCGAACGCTACTTGTTACTCGTGGATCAACTGTCGCTCGAGCAGAAATACCATCTGAACATCAAGGACATAGGAGTCATCTTGGAACGACTCAGCTCAAAGATCGTGGACGTGGAGCGTTTGGAACGGGAGAAGGAGAGCGACGACGTGCACAACTGGACCATCAAAGCTACCATCAAAGGCGAAGTCCTGCGCGAGATCGGCGTCATCTACAACGGCCATTACTACGGAATCTCGGAGCATCCGGGCTATTTTTGAACGCGTCGATAGATATAGTAGGGCAAGGTTACGAATCCAGAGCTCATTTAGAGGCCTAAACCCGTTAAATGGGGTTTACAATTTAGTCTAAGGAAATTGTTGTTGGTTTGGTTGAGTTCGAGTTGTGTTGATTGATTGATTGATTGATCGGTTGGCCCAGTGTTTGGAGTCGCATTCTGTGCTTTTCTGTCTTAAGCTGCCAACATATCACTGAGAAGGCAAAACAGGGCGTAGAAATATTTTTTTTGTTCGGATTTTTGGGTTTGGGGTTAAGCGATGGGAAAAAAAATTTTAAAATTGATTTTTTTTTAAATAATGGAAGGATTTTTAACCTTGCGATAGATTTAAGAACGAGATTAATTTTTCCACGTTTTTGATCTTTAGCTAGAGAACGATCGTTATATAAGTTTCGACTCCCAAGTCCTCCGGGCCAAGACTTTTTAGTCTGTGATGGCGGCGTTTTTTTGAGGTGCGAAGTTCGCATCTATTGTTTCGTGCTCGATCGGGAGCGCGTTCAAAATCTTCATACTGCCATCTTGTTATATTCTGTGCAGCTTGACTGCCATTTTGCCATAGTTAGACGGTTGTTCAAATGAACAAAAAATAAATAATAAAATTTAGTGTTTGTTATTTATCATAAAAGAGTTTGGACCAGGGTTGGTTGGTTCGGTGATTATTTATATGGGAAAATGTTTGGGGGGCATTTTTCGTCCATTCGTATCCGCTTGGACTCGTGTTTTGAGGTTTCCTGGAGTTTTTTCTGTTTTGGGTTTCGCTCGAAATAAAATGTACTTTTTATTAGTGATTTGAGTGAAATTTTTAGGTTCATTTTCGATTGATAAAATTTAAAATGTTTCACTTTTGGGTTTATCCTCCATTCGTCATTGAATCGTGTTGGATTTTTTGCTGGGATGCAAAAATGGTGCATTTTCTTCGGTTTTCAAATGTTTTCTTTTTCTCGTAGGAGACAATCAGGCGTAATGCGCGGCTGGGAGTTCCTTGGCAGCTGCTATAATCGGATTTAGTTGATATTTTAAAAATCAAAATAATTTTTGATTTTTAAAAAATAAATCAATTTCGTGTTTTTTTTTTTTTTTTTTTTTTTTTTTTAATTTTAAATAATCATGTCCGTTGTTCAATTGTAATTCATCCCCAAATTCTCAAATTTTTCAGTTTGAACAATTTTAAATGTTCGCACCTATGGCTTGAATCCGTATCGAGTGGTGGATTGTAATGAGTAATGTCAGATAATGTCGGGAAATTTTTAAATTAAAAAAAAAAATTTTTCCTATTTATTTACTTGTTGTATTTTAATAATAGTAAATAAAAAATTATACCCTCGAATAAATAATTATCAGAAAGTAGGTCTTAATTCCGTATAAATTCTACTAATTTCCTTTGCTTATACTGACACTACACAATACAATTTTTTTTAGCTGATTGTGTTTGTACGTGTTTATACTTTCCCCCGATTCCTCATTAGATTTCGATGTTGGCTAAATAGCATTTGATATTTAACACCAGTAGATATTAAGACAGCGGCTAAACGTTATTTAGTACGTGAATTCCATTCAGCCCATTCGTCATACTGTAAATATTAAAATTTAAAAAAAAATTAGATTTTTTTTTTGTTTTAAGTTTTACAAAAAGAAGAAATTATCTTACTCCTAATAGTAAGTCGAACGTGGGTTACGATTTTTTGAGTTGACTCATGAGTCGATTTTGATTTTTAATTTATCGTAAAAATGTATAGAATCAAACTGCCTCGTAATCCCAGAATTACTCGTATTGTGGCGTAGTTTTTTGAATTTTCAAGAAATAAGCGTGAGAAAGTGAGTTTTGGAAATGGGGACTCTGGCATTAATTACCAACTCGATTCCTCAGCCCCTATCCAATTCATATATTTATGTATTTACATATATATATATATACATAATATATATATAAATTAATATATATTATATTCGTTGATTTATGGTTTGGACATTTTATTTTCCTATTTCTTGCCTCAAAACATCTAATGGTAATAGCAATTTTGAATACAAATTTCAAAATAAAAAAATTTTTTGTTTTGGCAAGAAAAAAAAAATATTTTTTCATTTTCATTTCATTTGGATTTTTGTTTACTTAAATGCTCAATAGTTATCACTGATTGTGAGAGAGAGAGAAAAAGAAAGAGTAATCTTAATCAGTTTGTCATGTACATCACTGCCAATTGAATTCCTCAATCCGTTGGTTGATTGATTGTTTGGAGAGGGGCAGAAGATGCAGCTCTCCTTCTCTTTACATTTCCTTAATGTATAACTGAAACTAAGAATGAATGAATGAATGATTTTCGATGAAAAATAAAAATAAAAAATAAATAAAAATAGTGAATTTGGTAATAAACATTATTATATGAATTACAATTATTATTATTATTATTATTGAGGTCACTTTTGCATAATTGAATCGTGTCAGGTGACCATATTTCTTATTTAATTACTTTAAATGAAAATTATTGGTATAAAATAAAAAAAAATAAATAAAATGAAAAATAAAGAAATGCATTTATCAACATGTTAATGAGCAGCTGCGTGCTGAACTTCCTCTCTTTTTGTACAGAAAGCTATAAAATAATGAATTTCTGCTCTTTGTTGTTATTACTCTACAATGTTTAATTATGCACTTTAAAAAAAAAAAATTGTGATCATGTTAGAAAAAAAATGTTTTCCATTTTTGGTTTTCAAAACTTGAAAAGTTTGCTTTGAAAACTTTGTTCGAAAAACATTAAAAATAGTTGACAGCCCTCGCCTTTGCTTTTTTTCTTTTCTTTTTTTATTTTCTAATTTTTAAACTTAAAATATAATTTTTCCATTTTTTTTTTGTTATAATTAACATAATTAGTGATTTCAATTCTCGAGTTTCTCAATTACCACATTGCAATTGCTGAAAAACGTCGCTTAACATTTGATTGCAAAGTGCTGCGTACGGATTAAGTTGAACCAAAGCATTTTTGGCGAAGGAACTGCCCAATCGTGAGGCCGATTCCAAGTCCGTTTTGGCATCTTCGCACCGACCTTGCAAACGATAGATAAGGGCTCTTTGACACAGAGCTTCTCTGGCCACTCGACCGCGAGCATTGCTCAATGTGATTGCAGCATCGAGGTCGGAGAGGGCGGCTGCAAATGAAATTTAATCAATGATAATTCAAGTGATTCGATGACGTAACCAATTTGCGAATTACATTCAATGTCAGAATTGAGGCGATGAGCTTGAGCTCTGTTATTGTAAGCTGACGCATTCCCGTTTGGGTTTAATTCGATGGCTTTTGTAAAGGATTCTATCGAGTTAATAAAATCACCCGATTCGGCTGCTTTGATTCCCTCCAATTCTAATTCACGTACTTCTTCTGAGACTTTTATAAATGAGAATTGAATTAAATTTTTTTTTCTGTTTTTGTGTTTAACTTTGTTATACAAACCTCCGTTTTGAATGTTTTGATTATTTTCCTCGTTTGATGATTCGTCTATTGATGAGTGATCGCTGAAAATCGCTTCTAAAACTGCTCGGTCGTTTGCAGACGACATTTGAAAGCGGCGCAAATCGTGTCGAGATGAAACGAGAAGTGGCGTGAATCCCGAGATTTCCCACCAGGGTCGACGAACGGTATGCAGAACTGGAAACTTAAAAAAAAAATATTATTTTATATTTGAAAAACATTATTAAATTTTTAGTAAAAAAAAAAATTTTTATTATAAAATAATAAAATTGATATAACCAGGGCTTCGCAGTCGATGCAAAATCTCAGCGTTGCAAAAAGAAACACACACACCTTTTATTGCAAAATGGCCGACGATAACGACGATGATGTGTGTGACAGTTGGGAAGATATGTTGGACAATAACGTAAGTTTTAAAACCGATCGTGAATTCAGACAAATTCCCAGTAATATAATATATCGATGAAAATTATCATTAAATCCCCAAAACGGTCTCTACGTGAATAATCTTAACGACCGACGTTAATGCTTACAGTTAATGGGTGGGAATACGGAACAAAGCTATATTTAGTCACTATTATTGTGGTAGAAAGTGCCTAAAATAAAAATCCACTATCGCTTCCAGGTACTGGAGGAAAAATTGAGGAAAATAACACCACATTCAATTCGGGACGATGAAAAAATCGAGTAAGTTTACAAAACACTTAAAAATAAAACATGAATTTCATTACTTTGTATATCAAAATTGATTTTTAACAGATTGTCATGCGGTCAGAACATGTACACTGGCCCGATGATCCTCCAAGACGACACGGGTCGAACCCCATATTCACCACCAGAGCCACAAGTGAAAATATTAAAAAGACCGACCAACACAACGTATCAACATCAGGACACCAACAGCGGTGCAACTGCCATTAATTTAACGACAGCCATGAAAAATGTCCTATTAGTTAACACAATCCCTTCAAATGCTCTCATCAACGGAGAACGGATCACGAAACAACCAGTCAAGAGTTTACAACAGAGAGAAGCCGAATATGCCGAAGCGAGATTAAGGATTCTTGGATCAGCGAAAAGCGAAGAAGAAATAGCTGAAGAGAGGTTTAAAAAATTATTTTAAAAAAAAAAAAAAATTTAATTAATTAATTTTATTTTCAGATTAGCCAAATTAGGCCTAAATTCGCATCCTGAAATCGCCATTCGTGGATTACATTTAAATCAGCCAGAGCAATCGAGTAACAACGTCGTTCGACAGCCTCGTGGTCCCGACGGATCATTTGGATTTTCACTAAAACGGTAGCGGCCGAAGACGGTTAGGATTTGAAATACTCAATTTTAATACGCACTCCACGAACGACTGAATGAGACAATAATTGAATTCGGAGGCGTGTTAATATTAAAGAATAGACAAGTTGCTTGGCTGCGTCCACTTTGTATTTGCATGTTTTGAAATTATTTTTAATTTTTCATGCAAAATTGCTGGACGCAGGCGTGGATCATATCAGCTTGTTTTGTGCTTTGTGAGTGCGGTGAAAACGATTTAAAAAATAAAACTCGATGAACGCAAACCATCCACATTCGGTGATAAATTGTACGCAATTTCACTTTGTGCTAGAGGAATCTATTTTTTTGCTGGGACATATATTTTGACAAATTATGTATTTACTATTCTTGTACGAAGATTAAATATGGCGTTAGTTCCTAGAGGTGTTGGCTCGAAAGCTAACCTATAATTGCAGAAAAATGTCTTTTATTCGGAGCACGTGAGACCTATTTTTTTACAATACATCAATTTTTTTTTTTTTAATTATTATTATTATTATTATTAGTTAAGGATTGTTATTATTGTTATACACGTTGTATATACAGATAAAGCCATCGATATATTTCATACTGAAGGTACATCGATTTGTTTATAGGTAAAATAAGAAATTTTTAAAATTTTTATTTGTATTCACATAAATGCTTTATTTGCTCCGTTTTTTTAAAAAATAAATAATAGAAATGTTTTTAATGGGTAACAATTTTAATTATTTGATTACATTTTTTGGGTTTTTTAAAAGTGAATCGATGTATCTACAGTATATAAATACATACAATAATTATTAGAAATAATTGCCTAATATACAATAGCATACAAAAATTGTTTTCAAAACAAATCATTTTTTTTTTTTTAAATAATATCTCAGTCGAAAATATAATTAACTAAACCGAACTTACTTTGAAAAACCATTTCTGTTATCTTTTAAAAATAGTTTTCGTTTCACTTAAAATGTGGCAACAACAACAACAAACAGTAAGCAGCTGTGAATTATTATTACAATTAAATTTTTTTTTTTTAATACAGAAACAACACGAAGCAGTTTTTTTTCAAACACACAATTCGTTTTAACTACTTCTAAATAATTTTTTTTTGCGTTGAGAAAGCTATAATTGTCCTGTGATAGAAACAAACAGTAAAAACAAGTGGATGCGGGACACCATTCGAAAAGAGGGGAAAAAAATTTTGTTGTGCTTTTTTTTCGTAAAAAGGCACTTGTTTATATGGGAGAAAGTTATATTTTCAGTGCATTTTTTTTTTCAATTTAATAATTTGAATCGAGGGTAATCGGAAAGAAGGTGATGTATATTATATTAGGGTAGGTAAAGTGTTGCAATTTGTGGGAAAGAGATTTTTGAGAGAAAAACAAAGGCACCCGTCACCAAAGCGCAAGAGCGAACATTTAAGAAGCGGACATGAAACTGTTTATAAACGGTTAGGGATTTTTTTTTTTTTTTTTAAATTTTTATTTCTTGATGATTTTTTTTTCTTTTTATTTCAGAGTAATCGACCCGTTTATCAGAGAAGGCAAAACATTCTCGTCTGAAAAAGGGTGAAAGAGCTGCCATCGTGCAATCGTATTGTAATACTGAGTGAAATTCGGGCCGACGTCACTCGCGAAGACAAAACAATCATTCGATCAACTCAGTTTCGAAAGTTATATACACAAAATTAAAATTAAAATGTTTTGACAATGACGGAACCGTGAGTTGATGATCGTTTAACCATAAATCGTTCTCTATTTGGTCATCAAAATCGTGACGAATTCTGTAAATAAAAAAAAAATTATTTTAATTTGTAAAATCGTGAAATAAAAAATTTAATTTAGAGTTTAAAAAGATGTTTTATTCGAAATATAAATTTAACTAACAGTAAGATAAAACTCGTGAACTTTAAAAGTTGATTTGAAATCATTTTATTTTAACACTTTTTTTTTTAATATAGAAATTCCTATCTTTGCGAGTGAAAAGTGACTGGTTTTTCCCGTCGTTTGCTTTATCGAAAACTTTTTATCAAATTTCTCGTCCGTATCTTATTAAAAGGTGAAGGTTAAAACACGTTTAGTGCTGTACCAGCAACTAATAATTTTTTGCACTTACGCAAAGTGGATTCATATTCATTGCCCGAGTTTTGGCAAATGGCCCAAAATGTGTGACGCAATTTTCGTTGACATTAGGTTGTCACCTCGCACGAGTAAACTTTGATGTTTAATCGTATTTTTGAAAACGTTGGTTGAATTTGTAATTCATTTGACACTTAACGTAATTCAAGCGTTCTGAAATCGAGTTAAATTCCTTGCCTTCGTAATTAACACGTCCATCGCCATCAGTGTCGGCTTCTTTGATCATATCGTCGACTTCCTCGTCGGAAAGTTTTTCACCCAAACTTGTCATGACGTGTCTTAATTCAGAGGCGCTGATGAAGCCATCGCCTTTCTTGTCGAAAACTCTGCGATTCGTTTAATCGAATAACATTAAATTCGCATTTTCATTTCTCAATTTCAACGGTTGAAATCTCACCTGAAGGCTTCGCGCAACTCCTCTTCACTGCCAGAATCTTTCATTTTCTTTGACATCATTTGTAAGAATTCGTTAAACTCGATCGTTCCATTCCCTTGAAAAAAAAAAAATCACATTTCAATTCTCGCTCGAATATCGTTTATTTGATTTACTAAATTCACCCATGCACGAATTTCAATAACTTCTACTTTAAGTTCGTATTATGTACACCTGGCAAGTTAAATTAATTTTATTATTTATTTAACTCACCATCGGTATCGACTTCATTGACCATATCCTTCAGTTCATTGTCACTCGGTCTTTGTCCGAGCGAGCGCATCACCACACCTAATTCGGCCGTTGTTATGGTTCCATCTTCATCTTTGTCGAACAACATAAATGCTTCTTTGAATTCTAAAGCACAAATTAGACGACAATTATGAACAATTTCAACATCTTTAACTTGCAAAGCCGCAAATACCTGCAACTTGGTCTTCCGTTAGCCCATATTCCGACTGCAATAAGAAACAAAAGGCAAATTCAGTTTGTCGAAACTCATCAAGAAAAGGTAGTACGGATGTTCTGGGAGAAACAACAATATCTTTTTCTATGGCCCACACTTACCATAACCAACCAGAAGCTAAATGCTATTCTACACGTGCACAACCGTCATTCACACATCCATTTAACACATTTTCAGCTGATTGTAGTCACTGCACCTGCAATGCGCCAACAGGCATTCCTAAGATATACTTATACTACATCTATACTTTAATAAACGAATCCCACCAATTGTCATGCCTAAAGATGAAATGCAAACTGCGATTGTAGTGTCAATTGACATCTCACCAGATTAATAGTGACGATGAGTTCGTAGTGTTTTGTTTGCGCTTGTCGTTTCGACTTCTTTCCAGGATACCCTTTTGGCGGTGGTGCCTTTTGAGCGCCCTTTTGTGCACCTTTCTGTTGGGCTTTGGACCCGGTGCCTTTAGTCGGGGTTTTCGGTGGTGCTTTGGATCCAGCCTTTTGGGCCGCCTGCAATTTGGCCCCCGATTGGCTTTTGGGCAGCTCGACGGGTGCCTTGTTGCGGGCCTGAAAGTATAAAGCAAAAAAAACGACTTTTTTTGAAGTGATCAATTTTTGCATTTGAATTTTTTGTTTTGGAAAAAGAAAAAATTATTTCTTTTTCACCCCCCACTCACGCCCTGGCGGGAACGAATAGTAAATTGACGAAGCATCGTCCAGTGTTGGGGCAACAAGTCCAAAAGGCCGAGTGATAGATCGATGGCATTTTTTTTTTAATCCATGCGAGTGAGCGATTGGCAAATAGTAAAAGTTGCAAGCACTTCCTCGCTCCTGGGGGATCCCAGAATCACGTGATGAATGAGGAAGAATAAAGGATAATCACGAACACACACAAGGCACAGGCACACAAATAAGAGAAAAATAAAATAATATATATAAAAATAATTTGTTGATATTTAAAAAAATAAAAGTGAGTTTAAAAACAAGTATATTTAAAGGTGGAACGAGGCCATAATCATAAAGCCGCTTCCAAGAAAAATAATTTACGGAAGGGATTGTACTTGGGAAATAAGAGTGGTAGAAGGGAACAACCGTGAGAAAAAACAGTTGCTCGAGAATTGGCCCGCACGTACAGCGCTCCAAAAAAAGATATAACGGTTAAAAGTGCGGTGAGAGGCACGTGCAAATTGGGCGACACATTGAGCCACAGCAGCGGGGATGAGGCAGAAGAGCACGTACCCGTCGCTGGCTGTTTCGACGCATTATGGAGCCGAGCACACCTGCCATGATTAAAGATGGCAACGTCGACTCAAAACAGACGAGGACTGCGGAGATGTGGATGAAGAAGATCGGCACTCGAAGAACACTCGATGATGTTCACAGGATAGGCTGCCTCTCGCACCCAACGGGCCTAAGCACACAGCACACATCACGGTCTATTTTAGCCTTTATTTCCATATCCCACACCCCAATAAAACATAACAATAAAAAGGTATAAATTAAACAAAATTGAATTTTCTTAAAATTATCATTTCTTTTTAAAACGTTATTATTTACATTTATGTGTGCATTATTAAAAAAAAAATAGTGAATAGAAAACATAATTAAAACGCTATAAAACAAATAATATCACCGAACATGGCAGGCGGTGCTCATTGTGAAATGTTGTTTTAACTCGTAAAATGTGAAGTGTGACTAGGGGATCATTTTTCTTTTGTGCCATTGTGTTCATACTCACCTACAGCGCACACTGTTTGTGTAATTAAATATTTTATTTTTGGGTTATGACATCGGGGAATCAACTAAACCACACGAGAAGGTTGATGTGGGCTTCGGGTCGAAATGAAGGCGGAGCTTAGGCTTTACTGTCGACGTCGATGTTTATGACAAAATATCAGGATCGATAGATGAGACGATAAGCAAAAATAAGGCGTTTATTACAAATTTTTTAAAGATGAAATTTCGGTGTAATAAACACAAACAAAACTGGAAGTAACAAATAATAATAGGTGTAAAATGCCGAGTTTTAAATTTGACATTTTTATAATTATAATTCGCTTTTGTTATTTTGTTAAGAGCAAAGTTATAATTACTGTTGCTGTGGTAAATGAAATTATCGAGTTAGAGTTTAACTAGGTGCTTATCAACAACAACATACCAACTTTTATTATTGCGGGTTGAAGAAAATTACTCTTTTTATATAAGTTACTGCTTTAAAAAAAAACTTTCTTTTTTAAGATTAAAGATTACCGTTATTAATAGCGATAAATGGATATAAATATCTCCAATAACATCTGAAATATCTGTAGAACATCTATTTTCATATTTGGATTTTCTGCAGATATCCTTTGTATGTTTACTTCCAACGTGATTATTTAGTGATGCGCAAAGAAGATCTCCAATAACATCATATTTTAGGCATCTTGAGGTTATCATGTTTTTAGTATATCCGCAGGATGTCTTATTGGCTTTTTATGCTTTAGATTTTATGAATCTTTCTTTTTATTATGTTTTTAAAGGGGAAATGAAACGAGAATTTATTTTTCCGGTGGAAATAAATAAACTACGCATATTTTTCATTATTCAATTAATATTTAAATGGAAAAATCGATTAATACTATCGTTTATATTTTTTTTTCACTTTTATTTTAATTTTAATTAGGATTCTGTTTTAATTGATAATTTAAGCATTTAAAATAAAAATATTGATTTGATTAATAATTTCTTTAATTGATAAATTGATTTTTAGTTATTCGCGGAGCATGGAGTATTTTGAATAATCTGAAATATTAATAAGAAAAATATATTTAATTGTTCATGTAACAATGAGAAATTTATTTAGCAAACATAATAAAATACAAATTTTATTTTGCTTGAAAAGTTATGAAATATAAAATTTGTATTTTATTACATCACTCTGAATATTACATAATATTCAGTGACACATGATAAAGAGCACAAATTGCTAGGCAAAAAAAAAATCATTTTTATTAATCTAATTTTGGATTTTATTTATTATTTTATTTTGTTTTCAAAAATTCGCTATGAGAAAATGCAATTAGAATGACTTTATGGTTCCATATTTCATAGCTTTATTATAGTTCACAGCTTTATTATAGAGTCTTATAGATAATTCCGGAGATGTGTAAATTATTTCTCTAAATCGTCTGAAAAGAATTGTAAAACTTATTGCAAATTTTTTAAATTTAAATTTTTTAATTTTGTAATCGTCAAAATCCATCGTCGTTTGATCGAAAGTCATTTTCCTCCAAAAGTGTCCGTGAGAAAAGAAAATCGTCATTTGTTCTACTTCAAATGCTTTTGAGAAGTGTTTAAAATATTAATGTCAAAGCTGGATGATTTTTAGTTTGGGTGCAGGAAGCTGTGAATGATGAGGGTTAAACCGGAGGAACAATTGTGGTTGACGACATTTCATCGGCAAAAAAATGAAAAATGATGTCATATAGAAGTCTTAAGGAGGTACTCTAAATGTTATTTTGCGGGAACTTTGGCAATAAAAAACTTCTATAAGAAGTGCATAAGATGACAGTGGCCTTCTTATGGATATTTCCAACATCCAAAGCATGTCATCTTATGTACCATATAACCACAGGACAACAGTTTCAGTGCAAATTGTTTTTCCAGCACAACAGAACTTGGCAGACTGAGTCTTTACAAGGAGGTATTATGGACCCTACCACCTCCGATTGCTACGAATTTAAACAAAATAAATACATTATTTTTTAAATAAACAATAATGTTTCTCCCTCCTCCAGTTTTAACTAGTAAAATGCACTTTTTTACTCACGATGCATCAAAAAGTGTCAAATATATTTCAAAGAATTGCTAGTTAAGATTGAGAGCAGTGCTTTATTTAAACAATTTATTTGTTTACATTCGTGGCAATCGAAGGAGTGGAGTCAGATGTGCTGAATAAAATTGCCAGAGGTCAGTGTGACTTATGTTATTGTAATGAGCAGTTCTTGCTTCACACTGAAGAAGGAGTAAAATTTTGCACACTTTTCTGTGATCTTTACAATCATTAATATCAGGAAAATTTTACTCCTTTTACAATCTGAAGCAGAAACTGCTCATTGCAAAAAAAAAGTCACACTCATAACTGACAATTTTATTGAGCACAGCTTGTCTCTCCTTGTTACTAGTCCATAACTGTTTAAATTTGCAATAAGTTATTTTTAGATCATTTCCATAAGACACGATGTAATATCCTAAGTGTAATAGAAAAATTAGTTTTGATTCATCTGCAGTGAAATTTTTGCTTCCAAATAGTCACGATCGATATAAAGTACTTTAAAGCTCAATATTGTAATAATGTCTTTGACAGCCCAACAAAAGT
>JAQFZU010000774.1:0-19202 GCA_034696185.1 Henia vesuviana | reverse complement strand
TTACGAATTGATTTTACAAAAGGAAGTAAATACTATCAGGAGATGGCGCTACCGCCAAAACACAAAAGCTTTAAGTTAAAAAGACGTCATTAGTTGAATGGTTGATCGCCGAAAGCCACGTGGGTGATTGCTTTTTAAGTTATTTTATAGCCCAACAAAATATTACCAATTGTGAAAATGCAAAATAATAATTCGCCCAATTTCAACAAACGAATGAAATTTTCGAACGACTCACCGCGTAACAAAGTATTGGCAAGACCAAGGAATCAAGACGACATTGCAAGACATCGACGACAGTTACCAACATTTGCCGTTCGACATCGTTTAATTCAAGAAATTGAGGCTCATCCAACAGTAATAATTCTCGGTGAAACGGGCAGTGGGAAAACAACTCAAATCCCTCAATATTTATTCGAAACTAAAAATTACAATTATGGAATGATTGCTGTCACTCAAGTAACACATATTTATTAGGAAATTTGTTTTTATTTTAAATATATTTATTTCTTACATTAAGCCAAGAAGAATAGCTGCAATTACAGTTGCTAAAAGAGTTGCTTACGAAGTAGGCACAGCCCAAGGTGCTCTCGTAAGTCAATGAATTTTAGTTTAATCAATTTATTGATATTAAATCAAATATTATTTTTCTTAGGTCGGTTACTGCGTTCGATTCGATGACTTAACTTCACCAGTAACTAAAATAAAATATATGACCGATGGAATGTTATTACGAGAAGCGTTATTGGACTCGCTGTTAATGAGGTGTGAAGATTACTTTGTAAAATTTTCCGAAAATTAATATTGGTTATTGTCGTTTAAGGTATTCAATCGTAATATTGGACGAAGCTCACGAGCGAACGGTTCAAACTGATGTTTTATTCGGAATCGTGAAAAATGCACAATTAGAAAGAAAAAGAAAATGCTGTAAAGCATTAAAAGTATTATTATCATTTCTTAAAAATGCCCTATTTCCTTTATTGAAATGGAAATTTCTAATAGATCATTATAATGTCGGCAACGATGGACGTCGATAGTTTTTCTTCGTATTTTAATAATGCACCAGTGCTGTATTTGGAAGGAAGACAATATCCAGTTCAGATTATGTACGCTAAAGAGAACCAATCTGATTATTTGTTTTCGACTTTAGTTACCGTATTTCAGATTCATCAGGAAGAAGCTTTTCCGTAATATTTTTTTTTCACATTTAAATAATTCTCGATTAAATAATTTGATGTTTTTGATTTTAGAGGTGATATTCTCGTTTTTTTAACGGGGCAAGATGAAATTAATTCGGTGACAAGATTTATTAGAGAAGTAGCACGTTTATTACCCAGTGACGTTCGACCACTCAAAGTTCTTCCTCTTTACGCTTCTTTACCATCCGTTCAACAACTCCTAGTATTTCAACCTGTTGCAGCAGTAAGTGATATTTTACATTTACTAATTAATTTAGCCGGTTTCATATTTTTTTTAAAATTTCAGGGAACAAGACGGGTGATTGTAGCAACTAATGTTGCCGAGACTTCTATAACATTAAGCGGAGTTAAATATGTTGTTGATTCCGGTTTTGTGAAGATGAGATTTTTCTCTCCAGTGACTGGATTAGATTTGTTAAAAATACATAAAATATCTAAAGCCCAAGCGTGGCAAAGAGCTGGACGAGCAGGACGAGAAAGCAGGTAATTTTCTCATTATTTACATTTATTTAATGTTTTTTAAATTAAAAATAATTTTTACTTAAAGTGGTATCTGCTACCGACTTTACACCGAATCTGCATTTTATTCGTTTATTGAAAATCCGGCGCCGGAGATTCAACGGTGTAGATTATCGAGTATTGTTTTACAATTACTTGTTTTGGGTATCGAAGATCCCCATAATTTTGATTTCATGGATAAACCATCACCAGAAGCAATTTCCAATGCACTCGATCAATTAAACATATTGGGAGCAATTGAACGAAATAACAACCAAATTAAAGTAAGAATTAAATTAAGTTATTGTTTTAGTTTGTTAATTATTTTGTGATTTTCAGTTAACACGCATTGGTAAACTTATGTCAAGTTTTCCAGTAGATCCATGTTTAGCGAAAATTATTCTTTCGTCTAAAGATTATTCTTGTACCGATGAAATTTTGAGTATTATTTCAATCATGTCCGTTGATTCGGTAACCTGTGATCCAACGTTTAAAAAAGACGAAGCAGCATCCGCCAGAAGAAAATTTCAATCCGAAGATGGAGATTTGATAACATTACTTAAAATTTATCAATCTTACGTGAAAGTAAACGATAAGAAAAGTTGGTGCCAAGAACATTTTCTCTTAGCCCGACAGTTAAAGATGGCGGAAGATATTAAGAAACAATTACAGGATTTATGCAATAGAAATGGCATACGTAGCCAATCTCACGCCCCTGACATGGCTGCTGTTAGGTAATTAAAACTAAATAATATTTTAACGAAATGAATAAGTAAACTAAAATTTTTTTTGTAGACGGTGTTTTGCACAGGGATTATTTATGAATTCAGCCGAGTTGCAGCCTTCACAGGATTATTTAACGGTAAAGTGGAATTTTTATGAGTAGAAAATACTTTAAAAAATGCATTTTTACATTTATATTTCAGATGTCTAAACGACAATTAGTACATATTCATCCTTTATCCTGTTTATTCAATAAACATAAGCCAAATTACCTTATTTACAATGAATTAGTACAAACTACAAAAACATATATGAAGTATTTTTTAAAATTTTGCTTCATCAATTTCAATTTTATAATGTAATTCTTTATTTTTCTCATTCGCAGGGGTTTATGCACAGTAGAAGCAGAGTGGTTATACGAAGCATCACCATCATTTTTTAAACATAAATCAACAAATGCATTTTATACGAATAAATTTAATAATAAATCGTAACAAGTTTAATGTAATATTTCGTTGAAAATAAATGCCATTTATTTTTATTAAGATTTTTAGTTTACAAATCTTTTCGATATCAAGTCTTGAAGTAGTGACCACAGACAGTGACCACTCCCAAAACGCAGTTCGAAGATATTCTTTCGTTACCAGATGTCGCTGCAATTCGAGGCCATCTTGTCAATCATATTCTTTAGACTCTCTGACATTTGTATTTATTTACTCTAAGAAATATGTAAGCAAAATATCCCACACACAAATCAAGAGAGATTAGCAGCATTTAAATTCTTAGTTTTATGTGCTTGAACCGATCTCATTGCTTCTAGACAATTTATCGATCGAGTCGAAAATTACGGTAAAAATTATTTTGACTGAAATTTGGATTGAAATGTGAATAATTTGACTCTTATAATATTTAGTTTGCGTTCTAGAGCGATCAAGCTATTAATTTAGAATGGTTCCCATACCATTGGAGGGTCATCAGACTCCCATTGCTATACAACCTCAGTGTGTTGGAGGCAACACTGGTGGATCCATTTCATTAAGTGTCTTGGTTGATTTTATTTTGCAAAGAACATATCATGAACTCACTGTACTTTCAGAATTGTAAGTATTAATGATAATTTATCCTTAATTACAAAATTTTATTTCCATAATTTAATCCTAGACTACCTCGAAAAACTGACACCGAAAGAAAGATTGAAATTGTCCAATTTGCGAGCCGAACACGACAATTATTTGTTCGACTTTTGGCTTTAGTGAAATGGGCCAACAGTGCTTCTAAAGTTGATAAATGCACTGTAAGTTTAGTTCTTTAAATAGGTTACCGTTATTTTACATTATATTTTTTATACAGGCTATAATGCAGTTTTTAGACAAACAATCCATGTTATTTATCGAGACAGCAGATATGCTTGCACGCATGGCTAGAGAAACATTAGTTCATGCTAGGTATGTGCTATCAGATTAAAAATAATTTAATTTAAATTTATTTAATTTGTAAATAGACTGCCCAATTTTCATTTGCCATGTGCTGTTGAAGTTTTGACTACAGGAACCTATTTAAGACTACCAACATGCATTCGAGTATGAAAAAAAATTATTAAATTTAAAAATTATTATTTACTTAATTTTTAACTTTAATGCAGGATCGCATTGTACCACCAGACCCAATTACACCATTCGAGAAAAGAACGACATTGTTGCGTTTAAATCAAATTATTCAATATCGTTTAGTTACGAGTGCCGATTTACCTGCTCAGATGAGAAGTATAAAAATAGGTAAGAAAAATTATTTGTATACAAAGAATTAATATTAAAATTAATATTTTATTTATTTTTAGAATATGGTCAAGTGACATTTCAAGTGGAGCATGAATTTGAAGTTTCTCTAACGGTCATGAGTGATAGTTTAACTATACCGTGGAGATTGATCGATATAAATATATTGGTCGAAGACAAAGAAACGGGTGATGGTAAACCTTTAGTTCATCCTCTACAAGTTCAGTATATTCATCAGTTAATTCAGTCACGACTTCTGGATAATCCCAAACCTCTTCATGATCTGTATAATGTTTTACGTACGTGATTAGTACATTGTTTAAAAATATTATTTATTCGTTGCATTTGTACTTTTTTTTTAGATTCGTTTTGTTTAAGTTTACAATTAGAAGTTCTTCATTCTCAAGTTATGCGTTTGCGGGCTGAAAGACTTAATGATTATATATTAGTTGATTATTCACCTGGAGTATCGTTAACTATTTATTACTGGAAGTTAGTATCATGTCTAGTTTATGTTTAGATAATTTTAAATATTTTTTAAAAACTTTTATTAAAGGGATTTAAGCAATCGTTGTGAATTGCCCGATATTGGATATAAATTGACTCTCCAAATTCATTCGTATGATTCGAGCAAACCATTGCAAATTATTCATGTGCCTCGCTTAGGAAGCAAAGAATGTCAGCAAGCAGATCATGCTTTTAAAGTAAATTAAGTGTGAAAAGTCATAGTAAAAGGATTTGTCTTAAAAAACTAAATTCTTTTTAGTCTGATCAACTGTCGATAGAGAAACTACTCGTTCATACTATATATATTAGAACTAAACAACGTTTACACGAATTAAAAGAAGAAATCCAATCCAAATTGGGAAATGTTGAATGTAAATCAGCTGATATTGAGTATTTAATCAATAATTACTAAAATCAATTTTTAAATTTTTGTAGATAATATTGTGGGTTCTCCAGCAGTTCTCCACATTCCCATACTACAACCGTGTTTACGATCTGAACAGTTACTAGTGTCCATTGACACTCACAAAGGAATTTTCCTCGCTCATGTACCACAATACGGTATTTAAAATCACAAAAATTATACAAATGAATAATTTGATGTAATTTTTTCTAATAATTATAGAACCTCCGATGATCCTAGAAATTCAACAAACATTAAACGGGGATAAATCAAAATTGGAATCATTGATAATGGAATTGAGATATTGGATAGTATTAAGACGATGCGAAAAGACGTTACAATAT
Organism: Henia vesuviana; assembly: GCA_034696185.1. Taxonomy (NCBI): domain Eukaryota; kingdom Metazoa; phylum Arthropoda; class Chilopoda; order Geophilomorpha; family Dignathodontidae; genus Henia; species Henia vesuviana. The sequence continues at coordinate 13,756 of JAQFZU010000774.1, read as the reverse complement.
TTACCCGTTATAACAACTGAAAATTTACCACTAGTCGACAGTGGTGAATTAACGGTATCGTTAACGCAAATGTCAAGACATAAATTATTTATTAAACTTTGTCGTCACACTAATTGTTACGTGGTAAGTTTATTTCTATCTTTTCAATTGACGAATGTATTTAACGTTGCTATAATTTTCAGATTGTCGAGTTAAAAGAAGGTTCAAAAAATCCGTGCGAAGTTCATTTAGATTACCATTTGCTGGTTACGAAACTTGTCCCTCTGGAAGATGAACCCGCAGTTGATCCCGACGCTCAACGAAGCTTTTTGAGTATTTCGAGTTTGGTTCAGTTTGATGCTTTTACTATTACGCATGGTCCCTTTACAATTGTAGATGGTAATCACAATCAAATAAAATTATTTATAATTTTTTTTTTAAATATTCGCGATTGTTTTTTAGTGGATCAAATTGACAAAGGCTACGGTAAAAGACGTCTCCCACTTAAATTGAACGAACCACCAATTAAAAGAAGTAAACCACCAGCCTATTTCATACCAGATCTGGCTCATATAATTGCTATGTGTGATGAACGTTTACCATTTTCTTCTTTCATGGAAGAGGTAAAATAATGACATTTATTAGAAGTTACTTTACTAATAAAGAACCATTTTAGTTAAGTAGAAGAAGTGTGTGCAGTCAAGGCGTACAAGTCGAAGCAAATGGTGCTTGTTTGTGTATTAAACTTGTTAAAATGCCAGATTGCGAAGGAGTGGATAAAACAGTGTTGGAAAATTTACGTCATTCTCTATTAAGTTGCTCAATTCGAATGCAAAGTAAAGGAACCAGGGCTTGGCTCGTGGAGGTAATTCAAAATTCACAAGTATATTAGTAATTATTAATAAAATAAATTTTTCAGTATATTTTTTGCCATTGTCCACTCGTGAGTCTTAATTCTCGTGAACAAGGTGCGAGACGTTTAGTTTATTTTCTCTACGATTTACTATCAGCTGATAAAATCAGTAAAACAGTCGATGATTTTTTGGCTGATTGGAATGCTATTGCTTATATGTACCAAGCAGTAATCTCTTACGTCGATGCTTTGAGCCAAGGTATATCACATAAAAATGAAATTTGGATTTTATTTTAAAATTCTATTATCAGATTCGGGGCACATGTTGAGCAGCATGGCCGAAGTGAAGACATATTCTTACAGAAGACTCGTTTTAGGATATGGTCCGAATAAAGCCAATACAGTTACAATAATGTGGCGAACTGCCGAGAAGAAATTCCATCTCGTATTTGGCATCGTTGGAAATACCGAATCGGCCACTAATCCTCATTCAGTCGTAGCTTCGCAATTGAAGCAGTTATTTAATCAACATAAGTCATTACCACATCTTATTAAAGTAATTTTTTTTTAATTTTTAAAATAAATTAATTTAATAATAATATACTTTTATTTCAGTTACTTAATGAAACATACACTCCATTACTATCAATCAATAAATTAACAACGATTCCCATTCTTGCTGGCTTTAATAGCAGGGCTCCGCAGTCCGTTTTGGATTTTGTCATCATTCCTCATTCGTCAACTCACATTCGTATATCATTTCGTAATTTGTATTGCCTCGATGTTCATTTCCGTAGCGAAGGTTTAGTGGCTATCAGAGATGGTGCGTACAGTTTGTTCGACAAGAGTAAAGCGATCGAAGAATTTACGCCCATTCCGAGTCTAAAGGCTTTTCTTAATAAATTTGTTGACGATTCTGCCTGTCAAATACGTCGAAGATCTCAATCCGAAGATGATAATCCACCATCTCCCGTTTCGGCGATCGATTCACTCGATTCGTTTATGAGTGCTCACGCTAAACCCAATTCACCAGCTCAAGAGGGAGGTTTAAGATTTCATCATCCAGTCACCCCTCCGTCCGGTTCGAATCCACACACACCTGCATCGCCTCACATGGGCGTTTTATCAAATGTAAATAATTTTTTTAATTTTTTTAAAATTTTATTTTAATAATTTATTTACTTTCCAGACTTACACATCGTCGCCAGCCGCTGCTTCGTTTCCACTCGCATCCCCACCATCGCTACAAGGCAACATCAATCCTTCGCCGTCGATGCATCACATGGGAACACCGTCGCCAGGAACTTTGTTAACGGCCAATTCGCCCAGCAATCCACTTCACGTTCCTTCCCCAGGGTCATTTTTGCCCACTGCTTCGCCCTCTCCCCAAGTCCATTTACCGTCACCGGCTGGTGGATATATGGGTCAGTGAAAAAAAAAAATATTTTAATTATCTTTTTAATTTGAAATTTTATTTCAGGCCATCCCGAAGGTGGATCCCCCTACCCGAGTTCAGGTGCAACGAGTGGACTGTCGATGCCGTCACCCGCGAACCAACAATGGCCACGATCGCCATCAATGCCTCGTCCGTCGCCTGGAGGTCGGAATTTAGGTACTGTGCAATCGCCTGGGAGCCATCCAGCTCTTCATAGTCCTCAGAGCGAGCATAAAGGATTAGGTTAAAATATGTGATGAAAATTATTTCTTATTATTGTTTTCTTTTGAAATTGTAGTTATGGGTCAAACGTCGCACTTGTCTCGGATATTGCCACAACGTTCCTGGGCTGCAGCAACACCGACTCTACTAACCCACGGTGCATTCGACGCTTTGTGCACGCCGCTGCCCATCCCTGGGGTCCCACCGATGCCCGGAATCAGTGTGTGTTCGCCTTTGGAAAGATTTATGAGTTGCGTTTATCTTCGAAGAAGTTTGCAGCGGTTGATTCAGAATGAGGATAACGTATGACATTTTATTATTAAGTTTATTTTCCTATTAAGTCAAATTACATTTGATTTGCAGTTGCAATCTCTGTCGTGTGGTGAACCCGGAGTTGTGGTTTTTAAAGTGGAAAATTTCCATTGTCGCGTTAGCCAAAATTCAAATCATTTGCAGATATTGTATTTGAAAATCACACCGACCCCAGAGCATAAAGATCATTGGTCGCCTGAAGAATTTCAAATTTTGGAACGATTTTTTGATAATAGGGTATTTTTTTTTATTTGTTAATAAAATTAATTTTTAAATTAAAAATTCATTTTTTAGGTTGTTTGTAACCCGTATAAACCTAATGCGATGTTGGCTTTTCTTCGAATGTTAACATCACCACCGCGAATTTTAAAGGATTTTATTCAAATTATGCGTTTTGAATTGGTAATTATTTAATTTCTCATTACTAATTAGTGTTTTGAATAATTTAAAAAAAATATTTTAGTTCCCCGATCGCAATTATAAATGGCAAGTTCATTGGTGTTTGACGATTCCACCCGCAGCTTCTGTTATCGGACCTGTTGGTTCAGTCGGCTTTGTAGTTGCAAAGACAAAATTCCTTTTCTTTGTAAGTCAATCTCAATTAATTAATTTCAATCGTTATTTATTGTTTTTATTATAGCTTCAATTGACTCGTCAAATGTTCCCTGGTGCTGAACCCTTAACATTAGTTCTACCATTAGTTCACGATATCATGAATAACACTACTCAATTAGCTGAACGTCCGGATGTAACCCCACCGCCACCGAATCCCGTAATTACGGCCGCCCTTAAACGATTCTCGGAATTCAATCAAAATCCCAGTGAATGCACGATCGCAACATCTGTGCGTGAATTATTATCGAATTTAGTAATCCCGCATTAAGTGATAAATTTGATGAAAGAAAAATCAGTTAAAGCGAGTAAAATTTTATTGTTATCAATTATTCTCTTTTCTTTCGCTATTTGGTAATGTAATTTGTACACACAATGATGAAAACAGTTAAAAAGAACGTGAAACGCAATGGCAAAATTCAAAACTGAACATAAGTTACATACATTTATCGGTTATTTAACGTCGATTGATTGGAACGTTCCAGCTTTTCAAAATGTTTTCTTGCATTTCTAATATTGAGGCGGGTTGCAGCTGAAGCTAAAAATCAACATAAAGTTAGGTAAAATGAAATTTTTTAAGAAATTGATATTTACTTACTGATGACTGGATCAGACATTATAACCATTACGTAAGTATTTGGTGTAAATACGTCGATGTAAGCGGCGAATTCCGAATTTCGTACTTCCATACTTTGAAAATGTGCAGCTAAACGACTGCAACTCAATTTAAATTGTTTTATTATGTTGCTGACTTTCTCGAAACGATGCACATCTCGATGTGGTCGCCTTTCACAATAAGATATTACCTACGTATTCAAATTATTAGTAAAAATTTAATTTTGTTAAGTTAAAAATACTTACGAGAAATGTTGCACGTTCGAAAAGAAGAACTTCATCGGCTTCAATTACTTTGGCAAAACTCTTTAAATTCGATTCTAATTGTTGCACATTAGGGATAAGCATATATACAATAGAAGACCATGCCTAAATATATTAAAATTAGAAATGAAACTTCATTTAAAAGCATTTTTAAAATTGTACTTTGTAAAGTGTTTCATCCCAAATGGATGTTCGGAAACAGGTACATTCTAAAGGCTTAGATAAACACATTAAATTTTGTTGTCGCTCGTGAAAAATCTTTAAAAGATAAATAGAAAAATTGAGAGAAATTGAAATACAAAATTTATTATTCTTATCTCAATACCATATCGCGCTGATCTTCCTGAACTAAGTCCATTTTATGCAATAAGCAAAATATTTTAGCTTCTGGGGAATTTTGTAAAATCGCTTCCAAACATGACTGGTAATAATGAACATCTTTTTCCAATTCTCGACTTTCAACATCAAACACATAAATAAGAACTTCGACATTTCGGAATATATTATCTCGTTGACTCGCAAAATAATTTTCCATAAATGCTTCTTGACTGAAATAACAAATTCTTGTAAAATAAATAAAATTATAAAATTTTATAATTCACCCTCCGCAATCCCATAAATTTAGCACCAAATTTCCTAAAAATCTTACACTTGAATATTCAACATCAACTGCAGAGAAATGATTTTAATTAATGCGATTTATACAATCGTTTTGATATTCACTTGTGGCTCCTAATCGTCTAGTATCACGAGCAATATAATTTGCAAATATAATTGAGCGCATACTGGTCTTTCCAGAGCCACTTTTGCCCATCAATAGCACCTTCAATAAATATTTAGCATTAGTTAATGACACAACTTTAATAAACACCAAAGAGATAATACCTTTTTCTTCATTGTGTAATGTAAGTTTGAGCTGTTTTTCTTAAACTTCCGAGTTAAATACTAAACCATTGGAAGTTTACCATTTCAGTCACATGCCTGACCCACAACTTTTGCGCTAACTGTTGCTAATAAATGGAACTAAATCTCAAACTCAAAATCCTCAAAGTAAGTAAAACCAGAAATGTACATAATTAATGAATTTATTATTAATTGTTACATTCTTATAAAAATGATAACTATAAATACTTGTTAAATCTCATTTGATTTTAATATAAAATGGAAAAAAGGCAATTAGCGAAAACAATCCAATTCTTCAAAATGATCAATTGCATTTTGAATATTTAGACGAGTAATTGCTGGAGCTGTTAATAAGAATACATAAATTAAATGCCAATTTCTATGGAATTTAATTTTCTTACTTATAATTGGATCTGTAGTAATGACCATTATATACGTGTCGTAAGTAAATTCATCAATGCAAGCAGTAAATTCCGAATTTCTTATTGTTGTACTATGAAATTGAGCATCGATGCGACTTAAAAGATAAAAATTTAAATTTATTAAAACACAATTTTCATTTTAACTCGTAAATTACCTGCAACTCAATTTAAATTGTTTAATTATGTTACTGAATTTCTCAAAACGATATTCGTCTTTACGAGGTTTTCTTTCCCAATGACAAATGACCTAAAAATAAATACATAAATTAAATAAACAAATTTCAAACTCGCCTTTGTGTGAGACAAACCAGAAACGTTGCACGTTCAAACAGAAGAACTGTATCGGCTTCGATTCCTTCGGCAAAAATTGTTAAATTTTCTTTCAATTGTTTCGTATTTGGTACTAATAAACGCAAAATAGTGGACCAAGCCTAAGATATAAATTAACAAAAATTAAATAAAATAATTTTTATCATTTTAATTAATTAATATTATACTTTATAAAGTGTTTCATCCCAAATGGTTGTATGAAAACACGTGCATTTCAATGGTTTTGATAAATGTTTTAAATTTTCTTGTCGTTCTTCGAAAACCTTATTTTGAAAAAAAAAAAATTAAATCAAATAAGATTTGGATGAGAAATAAGATTATTTTTAATCTCATTTACCCTTTTTGTCTGATCTACAGGAACCAAGTCCATTTTATGCAGTAAACAAAATATTTTAGCCTTTGGTGACTGCTGTAAAATCGCTTCTAAACACGACTGATAATAGTGAATATCTTTATCCAATTCTTGACTTTCCAGATCGAAAACGTAAATGAGGACTCCGACATGACGGAAAATACAATCTCTTTGACTCACAAAATAATTCTCCATAAATGCTTCTTGACTGAAATAAAAATACAAAATTAAATTTTAAAATTTTATTATTTTTTATATTTACCCTCCGCAATCCCATATATTAAGTTCTAAGTTCCCTAAAAAGCTTTCGCTCGAATATTCCACGTTCACTGAAATATTAAATAATTTAATAAATTTGATTTTTATTAGAAAAAAAAATGTTTCTTTACTCGTAGCTCCCAATCTTCTAGTATCCTTTGCATTATAATCTGCAAATATTATAGATCGCATGCTCGTCTTGCCAGAACCGCTTTTACCCATTAATAAAACCTAGAATTTATAAAATAATTAATTTTTTTGTTGGTTTGTTTCATTAAATATTAATTTACCTTTTTACGCCTCATTTTTTTGTGTTTTCTCCGGGGCGACGATTTTTCTTTTAAAATGTCACTTCTTTTGCTCTTGGCAAATAATTTTCTTTTTATTATCTTACCTTTTTTTTAATCTTTATTTTTATGTGTCATTCAAAACTGATTTCGGTCACATGGGTTCTATTCCACGACGCCATCTACCATTGGAAAGAGTAGAATATAAATCTCTATTCGCTTCACAAAACATTTTTTTAAGCATTTAAATTGAATAACTTATCAAATAACACTATTTAAAATAATTTTAAAATAAAACACAATTCGAACAAAATTTTATGCGTAAAATGTAATATTTCTGAGTAATTTTTCTGCGAACTACTCTCTGGTTCGAGAGTAATCTCACAAAGAGGGCGATCGAGCGATAGAGCCGAAAGCGGTCGAAATTTTCCCGTCGTTTGTCGAAAAATTTGGTCATTCGTGAATCATTCGTGATAGAGAGAAGAGAGATGGCATCCGTGAATGATAGCCAAGGTGAGTTGAAAGTCGATTCGACTGGAATTTCTCACACAGTTTGCAGTCGTTGCCGCGATTCTAGAGGCGCACGAAAGCCGACCTGCAGGGGGTGCTTTCAGCTTTATATTGAAGCCTCAAAACTACGAGATGAATATTGTATAATAGTTTAATGCACGAATAATTACTTTTCGAAAACTCTATTAACTCGCAACACGTTAGTAATAGTAAAATCCTTAATCCAATCGTAATTACCAACGGATTTATTAACACATTTAAAATAATTAATAACTTAAATTTTGATCCACAAATTTGCATAACGAAAACCATTCAAAAACCACATTGAGTTAAGGCTTAAAATTATCCATTTTTCTTTACAAATTTCACAGGTTTTTCCCATAAACAGTAAGCCGGAGCCAGATTGTCTGGGTAGACATCTTTTTCCTAATGAATCATCAGGTTATTACGCAAAAAAAATCTATTAAAATAAAAGTTTTAGTCACTAAAAAAATCCAATAGCAAAAACTCAATAATTTTTAGCTTTAATTCGTTTAAGTTTAAATTTTAAAAAATTAAAACCCTAAAAATAATTAATAAATTTTTTTTTTAGAAAACCGAAATTAGTATTGTAATTCGATTACTATCGATCCAAAACGGTATTTTATTACTTGATTTTTTATATAAAAGGTAGACAGGTAGAAATAAAAGGTAATTATAAGCGCCGCGCCCAATTTTCGCTTTTCTCCTCGTCCGCCATGTTCAAAATCAATATTTCTAAGTTCGTTCACACACAGCAGCTTCCATTTCTTACAGGGAGTTGCTGAAGCGAAATTCTTTAACCTTTTGTTTTACAGTACAATGTTATTTTTTTTCATATTTATTTTTGCATAGTTGTTTTGGTTACTGGGGCATCTGGATTCGTTGGTTCGCACATCGTCAGATTACTTCAAGAAGAAGGATACAAGGTACGAGCTGCAGTTAACACACTCGAAAGTGAGGAGAAGTATCAATGGCTTAAAGAATTATGTCCGGAACCCGCACACCCACTCGAGTTAGTTGAAGCTGACGTCATGAAACCCGATTTATGGGCCAGGTGATTAAATTTTTCAAATTGTTTTCGTGTCGGATCGTGTTTACATCCTGTTTAATGATCGTTAACAATTTTATACTTAAATTTTTTTTTTTTTTTTTTTAATATTTTACAGTGCCGTCAAAGATTGTCAGTACGTGCTTCATTTAGCGAGTCCGTTTTCCGGAGGTTTTGCTCCTCATTCTGAAGAAGAATTAACTCAGTCTGGAATTGAGGGTACCAAAGCCATTCTCCAAGCTTGTGCCGACTCTGGTACAGTTCGTCGAGTCGTTTTAACCAGTTCGACTGTTGCCATTCATGGTATTTGGAAATAAATTTTTAAAATAAAATTTTGATTTTTTTTTTAAAAATTTTTATTTGATAAGGCGACACCAATGTCGAAGATAAAGTTTATTCCGAAAGTGATTGGAGCAGCATCGATAACCAAGTACAGGATATTTACGTAAGGAGTAACGTTCTTCCTGAAAAGACTGCGTGGGATTTCGTTAAGGAACTCGAAGGTTAATTTGATGCCATTTTGAATTAATCAATTGGTATGTTTTGTTTATTGTCATTTAAATTTTTAGAATCGAAGAAATTTGAACTCGCTGTCGTAAACCCATCGCTCGTTTTGGGACCTGTTTATAATGGTGAACTCTCGATCAGCACCGAGGTATAATTTGATTTTCAATTAAAATTTAAAAAAAAAAAATAATAATTTTAATATTCAGATCGTGAAACGACTTTTGGAACGAAGTTTACCCACTCCGAAAATCAATTTCTCCGTTTGCGATGTACGCGATGTTGCCATGGCTCATTTTAAGGCCATGACATTGCCCGATGCAGTCGGTAAGAAGAAAATAAATTAATAAAAATAATTTTTTTTTTAATTAAATTTTATTTTTAATTAATTTCAGATCATCGCCACATCATTTGCAGTGGAAACTTATGGTACAAAGAAGTGGCGCAGATTTTGGCTAAGGAATTTAAACCTCAAGGTTACAGCGTACCCAGTATGAATTGTCCGTATGTTGCCTTGTGGGTGACTGGACTCTTCAATAAAAACGTCAAATCCGTTCTCCCGAGGGTCGGAAAAGAATTTAAGTTCGATAATTCCAGAGTAAGGGGAAAAAATTTTTTTAAATTTTATTATTTTTATTATTAATTGAATTTATTTATTAATTCGTAGATGAAAACGACATTGGGAGTGGAACCACACGAACTTACCAACACAATTATCGACATGGCCTACAGTTTGATAGAACACGGTGTCGTTAAAAAGACAAAAAAATACAAGGGTCAAAAGAAAGACGGCACGGGTGAGTCCAGAAACGATTTGACGACAAATGAAAATTTATTTATTTATTTTTACAGCTCCAACCGAAGAAGGCGACGTCATCATCGAAACCGGCGGCGACGAGAAACCGACCGAAGCCGAAGACGACGTGGAAGAATTGAAGAAAGCGGCCAAGATCGAAGACGATCAAGAACAAGGAAAAGGAGATCACGTCGAGAGTGCAAAATTGGAAGAAGAAAAAGCGGAAACGGAAGCGAAAATCGATGAAGTGACCGGGGGTGAAAAGTAATGCTTAATTAAATTAAATGGGAAAAATAAGTTTTAAAAATTTAAAAAAAAGGGGGAAAATTATATCTTTAAAAAAACACGTTGCTTTCAATTGAGAATTTTGCATCGAGAAAAACCAAACAAATTCAACTGAATTAATATTATATCCACGCTTATACTTTTTTTAAAACAATAATTTTTTTTTCTGAAACTTAAAACAATGTTAACAAAAATATTTCAAACTTTTATATATTTTTGGTTTGAAAGAAAAATAATAATAACAAAAAAATGTTCTTTCCATGTCATATATGTGATTGTTGCTAACACAGCTGAGACCAAATACTCTTTTTTCGAATGCTTCGCCATGAATTTAAAAGAATGGATAATTCTAAATGTGGTTAAGCAAAATTTTTAAAAAAAAAATTCAATGTTTTTTAAACAAAAAATTCATGTAATGGTAACTGAATGGGTTTGTTGAGATTAATTGAGAAAAATGCTCATTTTTTTTCATGGTAAAAAATGGTCCAGGGTCCATTTTAGTGTTAGATTCTTAAAAAAAAAATTTGATTTTTCATTTAAAAAAATAAAATCGACAGAAAATTTCGGGACCTTTTGGGGAAAAAAATATTTTTTCAAAAAAAAAAACTGCTGATAGTCCGAATTTTTAACTAATTTTTTATTTTTAATTAATTTATTTGCTCATGAAATTTTTTTTTTTTTTTCTCTTGTTAAAAATATTTTTTTTGAAGTGGAATAAAACCAAGAATTTATTACACTTCAAAAATATATTTTAATTACTTAGTTCCACGGCTGTGAAAAAATTAATTTATTATTTTCTTTTTTAAATAATATTTAAAACTTAATTTGCATGTTTTAACGCTCAACGTGGAAAATTATATCAAAAGTGGAATTTTAAAAACCAAAAAAAAAAAATCTCAAAAATGTTTTCTACTTTTCGCATCAAGTCAAACTAAGCATAAATTTAGCTTTTGACTGATTTTTTTTTTCTTATTAATATTTTAATTTTATGAATTAATACAAATACTTTTTTCATATGGCTATTTTTCTACTTTTATATGTAATAAGAGCAGTACAACTTTTTATAAATGTGTAGATCACATTTTAGGCCTGCAAATTAAAAAAGAAACTTTTAGATTTCAAAGACCGTTTTTGGACTTCAGCCTTTTTCTGTGCCAGGGTGAGAGCAGTTATTTAAAAAAAAAAACTCAAAAGAACTGTCGAGAAGTTAAATAAACAAAAAAAAGATGGTTGTAAAATATTCTGGGTAATAATTTTTACTAACTTTTAAATTAAATTTCATGTCTGTGCTTGGCTGAAATTTGTGGTGCTCACACAATTTTTAGAAGTTACAAATCCAATCGTTCTCTAGTCGCTGCTGTATTTTACACTGAATGACACAGCTCTCTGTAATGTGTGATCATCATTTGTAATCTTTTTTCAATTCAAATTTATTAGTCTGCTTGTGATATTTGTCGAAGTGACCGATTTGTATTTTGAAGCCCAATAAAAAATGCAGTTTTGTCTTGTGTAAAAAATTTTATATTTCATTCACAATTAACTTACTATTCCGTTGACAGATGTCGCGACGGGTCCTTATCGTAACAGGATTTACAAAGTTCAACTGAAAGTTAATGAGTCCACCCTTTCCTTCAGAAAGAGGTGTGATTAGATGTAACTATTGATATAAGTAAGGGGATTTTGTGAACGATGAAAAGTTATCTTATCGCTGAAAATTAGGGTGTCTGCTTTAGGCGGCCTTATAATCAATTAAATGCTGCTTTAATATCAATGGTAAGTAAGCAAATATTTTTTAATCGTTGCTATTAGTCACCTTTCATTTCCATTGTATTTAATTTTAACGTTTTTCACGTTTAATTTTAAATTTAAAATGATAAGACGCCAAATGTGTTATATAACTTTTATTTTATCTATTTTTTTTTATAAACTTCGTCTAGATTTGGACTACTTTTTTAATATGGATTTTCTCGGTGTCAAGTTCGCTCCTTTAAATATTCCTTTAGAAAGACGTTTGCAGACTGCTCTCGTCCTTTACTTCGTATCGAGTTTTCTCTTTTTTGGTGTTTGTGGATTTATCGTCATTTGTTTGCTCCTTTTTACTAAATTCTATTGGATCGCTATTTCTTATGGTATTTGGTATTGGTTCGATCGTCATCAATGCGCTAGAGGCGGACGAAGGTAATTAATACACAAAAACGTCGAATTGATTTTTTTTTCCTTCAAAGTCCTTCACTCTCTTAGCATTGGCTTTGGCGACCTCTTGCGAGTAATTTTAAAGGGATATTAAACACTAAGTCATAAACGTCGTCTGCTTTTCGATTTTTATCTTTTTTCTTGACTTGTTTATATTTATTAAATTTTTAATTTATTTTTTAGGTTCGAGTGGGTGAGGAAATGTTTCGTCTGGAAATTCATGCGAGATTATTTCCCAGTCAAACTTATTAAAACGTGTGAACTCGATCCGAATAAGAATTATGTTTGTGGTTATCATCCGCACGGAGTATTTAGTGTTGGTGCATTTACTAATTTTGCTACGGATGCGACTGGATTTAGCCATAAATACCCACAAATAACTCCGTATGTTTTAACACTCAATGTACAATTTACATTCCCTTTCTATAGGGATCTCATCATGTCACATGGTAGAGTAAATCGTAAATTCAAAAATATTAATTTTTTTTTAATTTATGGATTAATTTTAGGTGCTGTTTCGGTTTCGAAATCGAGTGTCGAATGGCTTTTGACGGCTGAAGGAAAGGGTAATATGATCGTTATAGTCATAGGAGGTGCTAAAGAAGCTCTCGATGCTCATCCGGGACTTGTGAGACTTACTTTAAGCAAAAGAAAGGGATTTGTACGTCTCGCTATCATTCACGGGTAATATTTGAAAGAATAAAATTTTTTTCAGTTTTATTTTATTTGATTATTTTTTTTTTTAAAAAAAAGGGCTTCGCTTATCCCCATTTTCGCTTTCGGTGAAAATGAATTGTTTCGACAAGTTCCGAATCCCGAAGGTTCGAAATTGAGGCAATTTCAGAATATAATGACAAAATTTCTCGGTTTTTCACCACCCGTTTTTCACGGACGAGGCATTTTTCAATATAATTTTGGTTATATGCCTTATAGGAATCCCGTCAATGTTGTTAGTAAGTGACGTTTTGTTTTAATTTTTTTGGGTGAAATTTTTAATTTTTAAAATTTTTTTTGTTTTAAAGTTGGAAAACCAATCGATATGACAAAAGATCCGAATCCAAGCATAGAACTTGTCAATCATTATCACGAACTGTACATGAAAGCTCTTAAAGACTTGTTTGACGAACACAAGCAAAACTACGAATTTTATAAAAATATTAATTTGGAAATTATTTAACCAAACTTTAAATTTTAATTATACATTAATTTACTGTTATAATTTCTACAAAAATTCTACTTATGTATAAAAAAAAAAAATATTTTCCCAACTCAATTTTTGTTAATAAAAAAAAAATTAAAATTTTAATCCGTTAAATGCAATGCTGCCATCTATGAACACAACTCGAACACCTATCTACAGACCAATACTTCTAATTAACTAATCGATCTTATCTTAATAAATCTACTTAAACAAAAAATTAAATAAATTATTTCCACTCCATTAAACCAATTCAACATTCTAAAAATCAACAACAATAATTTTTATTTGTCGAGAAGCATTGGATTTAAGAAATACCGTAGGGTGTATCGGTCTGCCGCTAAACGTCGCTGGAAC
>JAQFZU010000773.1:0-19202 GCA_034696185.1 Henia vesuviana | reverse complement strand
TTGACAGCAATATGTGAACTAGATTACTTATTTATTAGTCAAAATTGCTTAAAAAATTAGTTTTATTTTAGATTAACATTAAAAAAATTAACATGAAAATATCGGGACAAACGGCGTTTCATACTTTGGCTCAAAATTCTCTTCAATTAAAATTTCTTCCTAAAATTTATGTTAAAAATAACAGTTAACTAATTAAATATAAACTTGATGGATTTAAAAGAATTTAAAACTCCATTAATATGAAATATTAAAATAAAATATACTGTGCTATGTTTACCAAAAGAAATATTTTCACCAGAGGTCACCCAAATTCTTCCGCGCATTTATACACTTTTAGTTAGTAGGTACATCCAATAAGATTTATTCATTTTACAAAGAAAACGACTACATTATTATCCCTCTAGTGTTGAAATCAAGTTGGAGATAAATTTTGGTAAAAAGACATTCACAGAATATGATAATTTTGTTTCACATTTAAAAAGGTCTGTATAATATGACGAAAATTAATATTTGTAAATTTTATTCTGAATTTGTGTTGTAGGTTATTGCAAATCGCAACCAATTTTAACGAACGAATATCTGATCAATCATAAAACCATTAGCAGAAAACAAAGATGATTAGAAATCTCATTTTAACATCAAAGCATTCGAAAACATTTCTGCTTAACACGAGATCTATTTCGTACGTATTCTTCGAAAAACATAAAATAAATTAACAACTTATTTATTTATTATAGCGTTACCAGTTCCAATTTGCAAATACACTTATTAACACGGTTCAATGTCGTCGATAATTCCGAAATAGGAAAGCAAGCAAAAGCCGACGGAAAACCGCCAAGATGCATCCACGTCTATCGTCCAAAAGGCTCTGGTGTTTTAGGTGATAAAGTATTGGTTGCTATAAAGGGCCAAAAAGTTAAAGCCGTTATAGTAGGGGTGAAACAGAAACAAGATCCTTTGGTTCCTAGATTCGATAGCAATAACATTGTTCTCATCGACGAAAACGGTTCGCCTTTGGGTACTCGAATAACAGCGCCTATTCCATCGTTCTTGAGGAAACGGCCCGAATACAATAAACTTATAGCAATTGCGACAACTTTCGTGTAACGTTAAATGGTTTTATAAACCCGAGATTGATCTTAAAAGTCAATGTAAATACGGTAGGCGGAAAACCGATTTGTAAATGAGGTTGAAAGCAAATAAAAAAGTTGTTTAAAATTAATATCGTATCTCGTATTCCGTATTTTAATGTTTAAAGCGACTTGTCGATAAACTTATGTTACGGATAGTTGCTTTGGTAACATTTTTTTTATTATTATTTATAACGTGTTTTGTTGCTCGGTTACAAGTGTCACAACATTTGTCAGACGTGAGCTTGTGACCACTTGCCATAGCAAACAAACAAAGCTTTGTAGTTATAAGCTTATAGTTTAGTTCTAATACTTTAGGGCGCATATTTTGTCGAATTCTTTTGGTTCTCAAACTGGAAGTTATGTATCGCACAGTTTTAGGTGTTTCGTTCATCTATTTGCAGGCATTGTCGATCGGTGCTGAAGGTAGAATTAGCAAAATTGAAAATTCGGTATAAACATTGTTTTAACTTTATTTTTACGTTTTGTAGTTACAACTGACCAAATTTTATCGGAGAACAATGAACCGGCACCAGTAAACGGTTAGATTCTCGTTAACAGGCGTGTTCGTGTTAATTTTAATTACGTTTCTGTGCATGTAGAAAATGACAAACCGATCAATGAAATCGATGATTTTGACTTAAATGAATTGAATGAATACGACGATCCACTCATTGCTGGTAAATTTAATAATTACACAACCGAAAGCGAATTAATGGCTTGTTTTTTTTTTCTTTTATTAAGAATACTTATCCCAACGGCTCCCAAGATTGGGAGACAAGATTAAACGCACGAAACGTAATATGCCGTTTGCCAACGATGACGAAGTAGGCAATTTTTTCCGTTATATGCCTGACGAAGATATTGCTAAAGTAAATACATACTGATTTAATGGCCTTTCTATTTATTTTTCATATTATGACCACAGCATCTTATGAATGAACCGTTTATGGACGAAAATGATGGCCCGGACGAATCGTTGGAAATGGCAAGCGATGAAAACAGCGAACAAATCGATCATGAAATGAGTGAAGGGCATGTTACATTCAAAAGCGATTTTGTTTAAAACGAAATTTTTATGTTTGCTTTTGTTTTGATTAGGAATTTGGAAGATGATTTTGGACTGGGGTTACATCCTGGTATGCGTCGTCTCCATCAATACTACGGAGACGACATTTTAGACGACGATTACGACGTGGACGAGGAGAAGTTATTTGCGAATCAATTCCCGTCTCGGGAAGAAGTGGCTGCGAAAAGTCGGCACGAAATGGACGAACTTTATCAAAAGATCAAACATCAGCATCATCATCAGTGAGTGCATTGAATTAATAAATTTTACGTGTTTGCATAAAATTCTTAATTTTTTTTTTATTTCTAGCCGCCGCCCGTAAGAAAAGAATGATTTTTTTTCATTTATTATGTTATAACATGAAAATTTTAAATTTTTATTAGCACGAATGCATTTTAACATTTAATGTATTGAAATAAGTCTTATCAATAAAAATATATTTTCAAATCAATCAATTTGCTATTTGTTGTTTACATCTGGTTATAATTTTTAATTGATATTTATTTGCAGTTGAACTGAAAAACAAATCGATTACAAATGCTTTTTACAAAGAAAAGAAATAAATAGAAACGTGATCGTGATTTGATTTCGATCCCAAGTGAAGTTTAAATTTTTTAAATCTGTTTAGGAGTATTCGACCAATAAGAAATTGAAATAAAAAAATTATTTCATTATAATGAATTAATAAAATTAAAATAAAACTATAATTTTACAAGTCATTGGCAATAAATAAGAAAGTTTGCTTCGATTAAAACCTATCGAGTTAGCTGCCATAAGGAGTTTTAGACGACTCTCACATAGTTGTAATATAAAAAAATTTTGGATGTTAAACAGAGGCGGTTCCCTTTTAAAGAGCCGCCCCTTTAAAATCTAATAATCATAATCACCTACTGACGTCATGCAATGGCCGTCTTGTGAAATTCATCAAATCATAGGATCGTGATATAGTTGTTTCTATATCTGCCATTGTGCATTAAGAAACTTGTAGATTTTATTTTATATTTTGTAAATTTTCCTCGAAATTTTTACCACAGAACAATGTCAATTTCCAATATGGAAAGTATCCTTTGAATTTAATATTGAGATTGAAAGTACTTTTTCTCTAGCTATATCCTTGACTCGTAGCATAACATCTATTTAATCTGAAATTTGCTGCTAAAGATTTAGAAAGAAATGCGAAGAAATGCGAAAAAGAAGAAAAGGTAGAAAAGAATAAATTGAAAAAAGCCATTCAAAAAAATAATGTCGAAGGAGCACGAATTCACGCTGAAAACGCAATCCGTCAAAAAAACCAAGCTTTAAACTACTTGCGTATGAGCTCAAGAGTCGATGCCGTTGCTAGTCGTGTACAAACAGCCGTAACAACAAAAAAAGTAATTCCGACTTATTAATTTAAAACGCTAAATTTAAAATTGAATTCTTACAATTCAGGTGACGCAAAGTATGGCCGGTGTGGTCAAAGCCATGGATGCCACTATGAAATCAATGAATTTGGAAAAAGTAAAAACGACTATTAATTACATTCCGAGTAATAATCGCCAAATATTTAGATATCCGCTTTAATGGATAAATTCGAGCACCAATTTGAAGATTTAGACGTCCAATCGTCGTACATGGAGACGACAATGAGCCAAACGACCACAACTTCGGTACCGCAAAACGAAGTTGACGTTTTGATGATGCAGGTGGCCGACGAGGCCGGGTACGAGTCCGTTTCGTTAATTTCCACAGTATCAACAATTTATTTTTAATTTAGAATCGAGCTTAACATGCAGTTACCGCAAGGTCAGGAAGGATCTATCGGTGTGTCAACTCAGGTTTCACAAGAACAGGTACAAAGCGAATAAATAGCGGTTTACAATTTTATTAATTCATTTAATTTTTATTTCGTGTTTTAGGATGAATTAACGCAAAGATTAGCGCGATTGAGACAGATGTGAAATCCTATTATTTATGATAATAAATTTATTACGATCCTACGACCAATCAAGATAATGAATGTGTTATATTGTACTCGAAAATACTTGAAACGAAATAAGTAAAATTACGTTTTCGATTTATTTGCCCCTTTAACAACAAAATATCAATATAATATAGGTTTTGTATTTACGTAAATATTTCATAAATTCATAAATGTTGACAAATTTTAACACAATCAACGATGTTTTTATCATTGTATAAATGAGAATTAAAATAATCATATGCTATAAGCTTTTGACTTTATAAATAACAATAAATAAATAAATATTGCTGCTATGTTCCCACTAACCGAAACATTCTAGAACACTTTTACGGAACAAAAACCGTTCCCAGCGTTGATAAATTTTAATTGGGAAATTGGCACTATATTTTGAGCAATAAAAATGACTGACCACGACATGACTTGCGGCAGACATTTTGAATGTTTTAGAATTAAAAAAAATTCTTGCAATGGAGTCAATATTTTCTAGAACTTTTCGGCATAGTGGTAACATTAGAATCACATCATTTCAATGCACATGGCAATTGCCATGCCCCCTCCAATGCATAATGTGGCAATGCCTTTTTTGCCACCTGTACGTTTGAGGGCGTGAATCAGCGTGACTAAAATTCTTGCTCCAGATGCCCCTATCGGATGACCTAATGATATTGCACCGCCGGAAATATTTACCTATATTAACAATAATTTTACGAGTCGTTATAATTTCAAAACTAATCCAACTTTTATTGCCTTATTAGAATCGATGTTAAGCTCCCGAATTACTGCTAAAGACTGGGCAGCAAATGCTTCGTTAATCTCAAAAAGATCAACTTCGTCGATCGCCCATTTCGCCTTTCTCAACTGATCAAAAAGCAAAATTAAAATTTTAATTAAAACTGATCATCAAATGGAAATGATTACCGCTGCTTGAACTGCTGAAACGGGACCAATTCCCATTATATTTGGCGGAACACCAACTTGAGCCCAAGATACTATTTTGCATAATTTTTGTAAATTTGTATCTAGATTCAGTTTTTCTTCTCCGACTAGAACAACAGCCGCAGCACCGTCGTTAACGCCCGATGCATTACCAGCTGTTACCGTGCCCTCCCCAGTCGTCACAAAACATGGTTTCAACTTTCCTAGAGATTCTATCGTACAACCAGATCGTGGATATTCATCTTTGGAGATTTCACAATTTCCTGTTTTTTTAACGTCAATCAGAGATCAAAATCAATTAAGTTAATGATAACTCGGTATGAGTGTTCTATTCAACCTTTTTTTCCTGGTGCGATAACGGGAATAATTTCGTTGGAAAAAAAACCAGAATTAACGGCCGTTTCAGTTTTTTGTTGGGATTTATATGCGAACATATCTTGAGCTTCTCGAGATACGTTGTATAACTTTGCGACATTTTCGGCTGTGAAATAAAAAATAAATTACTTAAATTTATCTCAATTTTAATCGATCCGAAAGTATTTTACCAGTAACACCCATGTGGCAATTGATAAATGCATCTACTAGTCCATCTTTAAGCAATGTGTCAACTGCTGTCACATCGCCAAATTTAGTTGCAGTTCGTGTGTGCAATGCGTGGGGCGTCTAGAAAATATTTTTTTTATTACTTTTGACGTCATTCGGCAAAAATAAATCGAAATAATTTACTTGACTCATACTTTCCTGACCGCCCGCAATTACTAAATCCGAATCCCCACATTTGATCGACTGATATCCGAGCGCCACTGCCTTTAGTCCCGATCCACATAGCATATTAACACCCCATGCTGGGATATCTTGTGAAATTCCCGCCTTCATACTTGCTTGTCGCGCTGGATTCTGACCTTGAGCTAAATTTGGGGATTTATTTTAATAAGTTGATTAAACGCATTTAATTTACGACTCACCAGCGGTAAACACTTGTCCCATAATCACTTCGGATACATCGTTTGGTTTGATCGATGCTCTTTTGATTACTTCGTCTATTACTTTGGATCCTAAATCAGCAGCTGACAATCCCGACAGACATCCGTTGAACGATCCTTTACAGTAAATTTATAAATTACGACCGAATTTATTATTATTACGACACATACCGATCGGTGTACGTGCGGCTGCTATGATAAATACTTCTTGATTCATTTTGGCTGATTTCTAGGCTCGATTTGCTGTCAAAAGAATTGTATCGCATGTATATATATATATTTATCAAATGTTCACCCACGTGTTTAACAGGTGGCGCCTATTGTTGTTATTATACGTTCATCTAATAACTACGAGGAAGTTAGGTAAAATTTTAAAGTCTGCTAGTGACTGCGTGGCTTAAGAGCTGTACTTTAGCGACGTCTGGTGTAAAAATAGTAAGACTTTCAACAGTTTTAGACGTGTCCTTGGGTTTTTATCGATGAATTAAAAAAACGATGTTAAAAATCCAGAATGAAAAAATAGTTGAATTCTTCAGAATCGTATTTTATCAGTTATTCCTACTGTTTATATTTTCAAATGATTGATGGTTTTTATCTTTTTAAAGATTTTAATGAACGATAAAAAAAATTGGATGAATTTTCTAATGTAAGTAAAATGACGAGCGGATGATTAAATAGAATTTTCTTCTCGAAATCAGATATTACAAACTACGAATGTTACCAATTAGAGTTAATGTAAATATAGGTGATGAAAAAGTTAATTGTGCTTAAAATTAAAAACAAAAAGAACGCCAAAGTGATAATAACAAAACTCAAGTTTAATTTCAGTTAAGTATAAGTGCCAAGGCGGGAGATCCACACTAATGTACATGCTTCAAATAAACAGTGCTTTTTGAACCAACTTAAAACCGCCATTTTTTTTAAGTACATAGTACACAAGTTAGAAATATTTTACGTTTACAAGCACGGCATTACTGGCTTCAACCAACAAGAAATTACCACAAGCAAATATTTTCATATGCTGACATTAAAAACAAATGAAAATTAACATGTTAAAAATTTTATCTTTCTCATGTGACACAACACTTAAAATTGTTATAATGTCAGCAATTTGAGCATTTAAGCATAAGTGTTTTGAACAAATATTTTTTTGTTTGGCACTAAAAAGTTTTCCTTCTTATTCTCTCGTATTTAAAAAAAAAAAAGATCTCTTGTACTGCATATGAACCGAATGTTATATTACAAAACGAAACATTGCAGGATAACAAACGAAAAAAAAAATTAAATCCCAAGTAATAAAATAAGTTAGTATTTATAATGTAAAAAAAAAAAGAAAAAAAAAGCTGAGCCTAAATCCAAACAAATTCTAATCTAAAATGAATACGCGCTCTATACTTTATTGCTTATTAAACAGATTCAAATATTTATATTTAGAAAAAAACCAGTTTAAAAAAAAAATTTAATTTATTCATTTCTTGTTCCCAGATCTATTAGTATTGCCAAAAAAGCTAAACAGATTCTTTCTAAAAAAATACTTTAATTTCGAAATATTAATCTCGCTTATTCTGTGCCGCCACAAAATCTAGATTCCGTTGTACATAAAATATATATAAAGAAAAAAACATTTCAACCACTAACAAAAAAAAAAAAAAAAAAAAAAACACGATATATAAGTAAACTCGTGTTTCATCTGAGATTCATAATAAAACTAATACAAAAAACACTAAAGTTTTTTTTTAGTGGCACGCGCAGCGCAAACTTGTGACCATTAAATCTAACGGCAAATTTAATTTAAAAAAAAAATTAAAAAAAAAAAGTTAATGCAGCTGCCATTAAGACTCGTTTCCTCTTATTGCATCAAATCAAAAATCAGCATCTTGCCGTTATTAAAAAAAAAAAAAATTTAAAAAACGAAGACATTAAAGATTACCCAAATCCGTAATTAACTCGAAAACAACAAAACATTACGGACAAGTGAATTAAAAAAAAAAAATCGAAGCTGCTTTGTTATCCCTCGGCTAATTTGATCGGTATTTTTTGAGTTAAGTATTTGTAAAAAAAAAAACCGTTAAGTATCTAACTCGAACCATTGATTTGTATGAATTTTTAGTTTGTTTGTAATGGCATATTTTTTTTTAAAGATTGGATGTCCACAAAAATATTTTTCTATTTTTTTTTCGGTACGAACCGGAATTTGATTGATAGATGTTGAAGTTGACACGTTGTAGTTGGTTAATTGGTCTGGTCGTTGTTCTGGTGCACAAAATGACGAAGGTGGGCGTGTACAGCGTGCAGTTCAGTCGGTTAAGGTGAGAAGTTAGTCGGGGAGATTTGGTTTCGAGTGTTTTCAGCCGCAACTTGCTACTGTGTTACACGAATACATAGACGAAGAAAAGAAAAAGAAATGAAAAGATGGTTAGTCTCTGACTCGAATGAATGGGAGAAAAGATTAATACAATTGATTAATCCATTAAAAATAAATATAAACAAAAAATAAGACATAAATCGATTCACTCGAGGTAGCTCATGGGATCAAATGTTTTTTTTTTTTTAAATTATAAATTATAAAAATTAATTAATTATAGCTTATGCTCCCAGGTTAGTTTTAAGGCCAATAGCACCTCACTACAATAGCTATCATTAAATCACGAAACCCACTTGTGCAGGATCACCACCGAATTTGTTATTTAAGCCTTTTGTTTCACACTGGCTATTTTATTATAACTAATAAACGAAATAACACGACTAAAAAAAAAATAAATAAAAAAAATTTTCCTGTCTTGTATATTTAAATTTATGTATAATACAGTTCATTTTCTTATTTTTTTTTAAATTTCTTCAGACATATTTAACAAATACACAAATAGATATTTTATATATATTTATATATATATATCATATGGTAATATAGGCCTCCAAATTGAGCAACATTTATTTTCTTTACTTGTTTAAAAAATAGATGTATTTAACAAACTTGAGCAAAAACATACTGCCTCAACATTTAAATTCAAAACTAACTGCAAAAAAAAAATGTATAAACACAAGCGACCAATCTTTACAAAAATAAAATTTTTTTTTTAAATTTTTGATTCGAGTTTGAAGATATTGTTGTAAAGATTGGGCCGTAATAAATAAATGTTACAAAATATATATTATATAAAAATGGAGAAAAATACTGTTTCGCGTTAAAGACAGATGTCGATCCGCGTTAAAAAAATGTCTTTCGAAAGTAAACTCAAATAGCACCAAAAAAAGAAAAAAAAAATCAAACAAAAATAAAATAACAAAAAAAAAAAAGCCACAGATCACTATGAAGGGCGGAAAAAAGGGCTAAATCGATCCATAGCTACCGTATATTTATTAGGTAAATGTTTAGATTAATCATTTTACTTAATACGTATATATTAATTTATTTTTTTAAAAACTTTTTTTGTGTGGGAAGGAAAGTAAATTCTCTCACATCGAATCATTTACCTAATAAAATAGGAATAGTCACGAATTTGGCTCGTGGCCAAATAGCGAGACTCGCAAATTCGTTTTTCGATAGAATAGAAACAAACTAACCTGATAGGACAGTTATGACAAAGAACCAGCTCGTTGATAAGGGTGTTCTCTCAACCCCAAATGTCGACGTTGCTTAGCTACTGCACCTACACACATTGGATCAGTTATTAGTCAACACATTTTCACACATTCGTTAAATTGTCTCAGACACAACAAAAGCTACCAAAAAAAAAAAATCTGCGTAAAAAAAGATTTTTTTTTTAAAAAAAATGCCCACTTTTACCTTTACAGCTTTTTCAATATTAATTTTTAACTCGCAACGTACGAAGATTGACTAAATTTTTTTGGGGAATTTCAAATGGAATGTGATTATTTTTCTATCTCCCCAAAAACACTCACATCAAAGAATATAAATCTGTGATAATTCTTCAAGCTGGCTCACAGACATAACTTTGATTACTAGAAGCATTAGAGAAGTGACTAATCTCAATGTGCTATTTTATCGCTGCTTTAACAGTATTGTTTTTTTTTGTGGTTAAAATTTAAACTACCAAAAATGGCAACACAATGATTCATTCGAATCGTTTTTTTTTTAAACTTTCTTTTGCACACACCCCAAACTAATTTTACGCCCACATCTCGGTTTTCAATTCGACATTTCGGCCCATAAAGAAAAATAAATGTTAAATAAATTAAAAAATAATCAACGAATGGCATTTTATAAGCATTTGCAGAATGGCCAGCATCCTCTAATGCTTCTACGCAACGTAATTTTCCTGGCAAAATCCATAGCTTAAATAATTTTCAAAAATATATAAAGATTATATATAAAAAAAGAATAATAATAATAATAATAATAATATAATAATAATATAAAGAAAAACAAAATAGAAATATCAAAACTATCACAAATGGAATAATTATAGAGAAACAATCGTTATTTAAGTCAATCAACAAATGACGTATCTCTCCACTGGGAAGGGAGAAATCTCAGAATTTTATCTGGTGAACAACCCACCGGCTGATGTGTGATCTGGGTACTCGGCAAGCAAAGCAGGTGAAGCCAATGCTGTGGCGTACTGATGATAGTCGTATGGAGAATACAGTAGACCAGCGTCGCCCGGTGCGAGTAAAGGCGGCGGACCACTGCCGTTGAGAAGCGTCGTTCCAGGTACGGGAATTCTCGGTGATAAGATGAGTGGAGCGCCCAATGGTGCACTGGGTGTCCGCAAAGGACTTGCAAGACTCATTGCTGGAGTAAGAATTCTGGGAGCTTCTAGAATAAATACGTTTATTGTTAACATTTTTTTCTATTCTATTTTCTAAAAGAAATTTAAAATGTCAAATTTCATTGTAATTTTAAAATTTTATTTTTGTTTTACTGTTTACGCAGGCAACGCACTTAGAAAAAAACCATAAGTTAAACGCGACTAAACCTACGCAATGGGGCGATCCCACGTAAAAACGATTAAATGGCTAAATGTCGCAACTGAAATTTGCAACTAGTGGTTACGCCAAGTTAAATTAGGCCTAACTTATAATTATGTCAAGTACGAATTCCTACGAGCAGTTTTCGAACTAATGAAATTTTACATGTCATTGGTTTAAATTGACCTTTTGCAAAAAAGTTTTCTGTCATCCAGTGCACTAAAATCGAAAAAAGAAAGAAAAAAAACAAGATGGCTGCCTCAGCTGCTTATGGGATCACCTCATCATGAATTAAAATTACTTACGGGCAGTGTTCTTAGTACTGCTGTCGCGGTAGGTTCCATTAATAATGGCTAGTTCCATTAGCTGCCTCTTTTTCAGTTCGTCTTCACCATCCACCTGAGAAAAAGCGATAGAAACGTCGTAAGTGATTTAAATAAAATTTTTTTTTTAAATTAATTTCAAATAATATTTGAAAATTCAATTTGGATACTCACTGCTGGCACCAATAACCTCTTGACTTCTTCGATGGCACGTTGCAATTTAACCGCTGCCCGATTGGGAGCATCTTCGACCGTTATCAGCACATGCAACTCATCGTTCAAATGCTCCCAGTTGGCTTTACCTCTATTTTGTTCTTCCTAATTAAATCACGTTAGAAATTAATTTTTAAAATTTTTTTTTTTTTTTTTCAAAAAAAAAAAAAAATTCAAAAATTCAAAATAAGATTAGTATATTATAAACACTGAATAAGATACTTACACGGATTATCTCCATCCTTTAAGTAAGCATGTTAAAATAAATATTGCTAGAATTATGATTAATATTTTTAAAACATTTTTATTAATTTATTTATTGAGAAATTTTTTTAAAAATCAATTCTAAGTCGCTCAAATATTTTTTTTTAAATTAATTTTTTTTAGTTTTAAAAAAAAAAACAAAAAAAAAAAAAACATGTTACCTTCTTCTTGTCCCGCATCGAACCTCTTCCTCGAACCATAATTTTACAACCAGTCTCTTGTTCGAGCTGCTTAGCAGTCATTCCTCGAGGTCCTAAAATGCGACCGACGAAATTAAACTGCGAGAAAAAAAATTAAAAAAAAATTTTTTATTATCATTTTTTTTGCAGTTTGTTTATACGCATATGTATATATATATATATAGTTCTTAACTTAATACTTACATCAGGATGTTCCTTAACGGGCACGTATACCTTCTCAGATTGCGTCATGACTTGGCCTTGGGGCTCGGGAAGATCGAGAGGTTCCTTTTTAACGCCATTGATCTGGAAGAGGTTACTTCTCACTTTGCTGATTTCTGTACAAAAGACAACAAAACACCATAATTAATACTATAAAAAAATTCTTTTAAAAGTATCTACAGTAAATTAAATAACTTTAAATCGAATCACATTTTTTTGCATTCCAAGTGATAAATTTAAAAGAAAAAAATTCTTTAAATTCAGTTGTAGGCGTATTGGGCGGGTCTGAATTTTTTTGCTTTTTATTCGTTCCAAACTCGATCCGAGCTCAAAGTGTATCGAAAACCTTTGAATTCGGTATATAAATGCTTTTTTTACGTTCTTAGTAACTCAAGGTGAAACCGATCCGTTCAAGATCAATGTTTATCTCGTTATTTTTGCGGAAAGACTTGAGCAAAATTCGGGGCATTTTTTGGTAATTTGATTCGCCGCTGCCAAGAAACTCGTTGCTATTTTTAAATTTAAGCTGAAAAGAAAAGTTTTACAACTGCCTAGGTGAAGGTCTTAAAAAGGCACTCCTTACTTTCGAATTTGAATTCATCGTTTTGACAGTAGCTACGAACCGAGTGTAATTTAATACGTTTACTTGATCGATAACAACAAAAAACACATATCGGTCAAAAGTAACAGGTCCAATAAAACGTTGGACAGAAAAGAGCAAACGTTAATTTATTTCAATTTATTTTTTATGTAATTGAATAAAAATTTAGGCTTAAAAAAAATTGCGAGAATTAGAAAAGAAAAAAAAAAGTTTAAAATGGAGGTCATTTTGAGGCCGGATCAACCTCAAGAGACGACGGAAATCCGAAAACATTTTGAGCCGAATCAAACAGCGTGCATAATTTAACTCGATTAAATTAATTACAATTGTATCGTGCGATTAATGTGGATTCTAGCATTTTTTCAGTCGTCGAAAATTTCGAGTTATTTTAAATAAAACTTACCCTCGTCAAGGAGTCTTTCTAGATGGAGGAAGAGATTGGGAAAGGCGAGTAAGTTTTTCTTATCCTTGAGCAACTGAGCCAAATAGTCAGCCGTATTCTGTGCGTTGTTGTTCGCGTTTTCGCCCATGTTTGACTTAATAAACTTATTGCTAAATCGTGGTTAACTTGTTGCTGCGTTGACGTCGTCGTGCTGGGCTACTCACTCGTCAAAACACACGACACGACAAACTTCTTGATGTGACGGTATGCTCGTAACTGCGCATGCGCCATCCCACTCTTGGGCTCGTTTATTATTAGGGATGGGTGTGTGTTGGTTAAACCGAATAAAATTCTTTTTCAGCTCGTGTAATTATCCGAAGCTAACCTCGAGCTTTGTGTAAATGTATTCTTTTCTTTTTTCATGCATTCGACTAGCCTAAATAAAATAATGGGTGTAGGCGAGGAAAGGAGGAAGACAATTTATTTGGAAGGCACTCGGCGCATGTTTCTTGCCTTTTTTGTTCAAGGCGATGCATAACACACCTGTCATCTTTTTTTACCCGATTCACCCGAAATTAAAGACCCGGACTCTCGTCCCGATGCTATCGTTTCTTTCCTACCGAGATATATTATATTATTCAAATAAAATTTCGTCGTTTTTACATTTTAACGGCCAATTCGACCTAAATGAAAACATGAGGTATGTGTTGACTATCACCGCGATGCATCGTGGGTAAATTTAACCAAGGTCATCATTCGCTTTACTCAAGAATTTTTTTTTTTAACCTCCAGTTTTGAGTCGAAATAAAGTTCACTTTTAATGAGCTTCACGTCTCTTTTCAGTTACAAATAAAACTACAATTGCAAACAGAATAACTTTACAATTAAAAAAAAAAATTAAAAATTAAAAATTAACATTTAAATAAGTTAAGCATGAACATTTGAAAACATTAAAAAACAAAAAAAAATTATTTCCTTAAATATTAGCAACTGTGTGAATAGCAAAACCTTGAGATCGTAGCTGAAATGGTGAAAAATACACCATTTCCTCAATTCCTAATTAGGAATTAAAACTCGAGGACCGCGATCCTATGAAATATTCAATAGTACATACGGAAACAGAATTTGATTTGCTTATTATTAGACATTAACTCTTTGTTTATTTAGTTTTCTTTTCCTTAAAAGCTTTTTATTGTCGTAGCCGAACATTTTTGAGTATTTTCAACGACCAAACAAACCAATTAACCTGACTAACAAACAAATGACCGCGACCTCGGCCATCCGTTGTGTGGGTCACGCGTACATCTGGCCGAAGGGCAAATTCTTTCATTCATTCCTGGGTCCGAGTTAATGTTTCACAATGAGCACTTATTCGGCGAGGTGAAAACCACAAGGTGAAATGAATGAATGTTACAATTGCGAACTTGTTTTAGTCGCGAATCGCATACCCCGGTTTGGCCAGACCGCGTTTCCACTCAGTTTGGAGACTCAAACCGAGTTACGACGACGACGCCGTGTGAATAACAAAAGGCAAAAGTGGCTGGCCTTGCTCGGACTACATTCCAATACGCGAAAGGTTACGCATGCAACTGCGCTCAAATGCAACTATTTAGTTACTCTCCGTGCAGTGGAATGTGTTTAAAAGACCCCAAATTAACTTTTTTTACTACACAAATTCCTAATTAATCAAATCTAAATTAATCTAAAAGTCGCTTGGTTCTGCTACTCGAATAAAATTTTTTTTCGATTTTTTTTTTAAAAAAGGAAATAATTTTTTTTTTTTTAAAGTAGAGATTAAAAATTAAGTTTCGAATGGCTGTCGTGGAAGAGCGTAGGGACAGCCGAGAAATTGGTCCGCGATGCGACCAGCTTCTCTCACGCCACTGATTAGGGCTCCATGAACAGTGGCGGGGTAATTTCTTATTGTGTGTTCTCCAGCAAAAAATAGGCGAGGCATAGTATTTCCGTTGGTCATTTGCTGAGATGATGCGCCAGTACCGGCGGCCACGGTCGAAGCCGGTGTCACCGGTGTCGCCAATAAATCGTAGTCGTTCCCTGAAAGAATTTTTTCGTTGAAAGAAATTTTTTTTTTGTTTGTAAAAAAATTTTTTTGCTTGCCCGAAGATCCAGTAGCCACGAAAGAATACGAACCACGCGACCACGGGTCAGCTCGCCATCTCGTTACGACCGTTTCTTTTGGCTATGTCGAAAATGAGTTTTTACTTTATTTATTTTTAGAGGGTTAAAAATGTCTTACTTGAGGCACGTTGTTTGTACCAAAAACACCTTTAAGTACCGCGATGCATCGACCCACGATTACATCGTCGCTGACGTTTTCCATAATAGCAGCAGCTTCACCGGCAACAAGAGCAAGGAGAACGGGTGCTCGATATAAATTCCAAAACAAGAAAAGTTCTCCTCGACTTGCAGTAGTGCTCCCAACATGACCGAATAAATTAGCATTGGGGTCCCAGAACATGCGATCGAAGCACAAAACAACCTTTTCGAATAAAAAAAATATTTTAAGAAATTTATTTTGAATTTGTTTTTTTTAATTAAATAAAGTGATTTTACTTTGTTGAGGTTTCCAAATCCAAGTCTCTGAATTGCAGCCGTTTTCCATTCGGGCAGTGGTGGCTGAAATTGGACAGTATTGGGTACGTTTTGATTACCAGTTGCAGCTTGTTTCAAAACTCCGAGCGGAAGCGTGCAGAGAACAGCATCTCCTTTGTGAATGACGGCATTCGTACTTGTTCGTGAATTAGTCGCTAGTACTTCAACTCCAGAAGTTCCATATTTGATCTGCCGAACGGCAGTATTCAGTTTGATATCCAATCCTTCAGCCAAAGCAACGGGCACACACGAGTAGCCATTTCGTACTTGAAAAAAAAAATTAATTTAGACTGCTGCAAATTGCTAAAATTAGTTTTTCTAACCAGTTAAATGGCTTCCCGTGAACTCGAAATCATCGTCTTGGTCCCAATGCTTTAACGATAAATTGGTAAGCGGAGTTGCATTGGCGAATTCCAGATTGGCAAAGTGCCAATCTAGAATTTGCCGATCGCGAGATGACAAATACACGTCACTAAAAATTTTAAAAATAATTAATTTTAAATAATTCAAAATTCGTTACCCCAACCTTGGTGGAGAAGCTTCTAGTTCCTGAAGCTTATCCTCGATTTCTTTTTGTTGTTCGGCCAATTGGTCGAATTCCTATTTAAAAAAAAAATCGATTAATTAAAATCGAATCATTATTTTATTAATTGAACTTACTTTGCATGCTGCGGTAAGGTCGCGGAATTTACTACGAAGGCAGAATTCCAAAGTTATGTCCCGAGGTTGTTTCGTTTCGTTTATTTGTGCATGTTTTTTGTGCAGCTCTTCCAATCGTTCCTTAACGTTGAGCATCTGCGAATCGAAAATAAAATTCAGTTTTTGAAAACGAAAAAATAATAATAAAAATCAATAACCTTGTTTTGATTCGATTTCAGCTTGTCTTGCAATTCTAAAATTGCTTTCCAATGCTGAATTTGTTTCTCCTTCACATGCTTTTCCTGCAATCTAAAAATGCCCAACGATTTCATTGACGTTTTAATTTCATTTCGAATTTTCACACTCACTTAATAACCCATTCCAACGCTTGCCCCAATGATACGTGCTTGTTATTCACGTAATTGAAGTCCAACTGATGAGATAAATAAGATGTCGCTTCTAAAAGTCGATTGAATTCCCTTTCGACCATCTCGTCCTTGTCTTTGGGTACCTGAAATTAAAATCCACGATAACAAACTCGATAGTCGAAAATAAGCTTAATTATTATAATAATTTTTAATTTAGTAAATAAAAGGCGAACTTACATACGAAACATTTACCGTGTTACCATTTGACTCGTACAAAGGGCATTTTTGTCTTATTTTGTGAAGCTCCATGTTTATTTGCTTGCTCAAAACAGTAACGGGATTCCCACCTGAGTTTAAATTTCAAATTTTTAATTTTTTTCGTTTAAATTAAATCGAAAATTTGTGATATTTTAACTACCTAATCCAGTAACGACCATTGCACCTAAATCGGCAACATAATTTCCCTTGCGAAACGTTGCGATTCGACCGCCGACTCTATCCTGCGATATAATATAAATTTTTTTTTCAAAAAATCTTTCCTAAATCAATATGCAATCTCTCTCACTCTGGCTTCCAGAACAATAACTTCCATCCCAAATTGTTGCAATTGCTGCGCCGCAACCAAACCTGAAATCCCAGCACCGATCACGATGATTCGTCCGTGTTTCTTGGCTGGAAACGATATTCATGTAAACGATATAAAATTTTAAAAAAATTTAATTTTAAATTACTCGGTAGAGATTTTAATCGTTTAAAAACTCCAAAATTAATGAATCCCTGACGTTCGAGAAAAGCGTGGATTCTCATAACCAACGGACCGTCGCCTGAAATTAAACAAATCGTTGTCTCACATTGTCGATTTGAATAATAAATGACTCACTATTATACGGCGGTTCGATTTGAGGAAGTGCATTTTCAAAAATTAATTGTTGTTTCGGATTTTCGAGCCACAGTTGAAGCTGAAATAAAATTTAGAAAAAATCGGCGCTTTTAATTCTGGTTTTAAAGTGAATGAATTAAATCCTACGAGTCGATTTCGAATGTGCAAAAACACTTTCTGCGTCTGCGGGGGTCCCTGGGCAATGTCGGGAAAACAAGCGGCTTCTTGAACCGTCATTTTGTCGAACGGAACACGACTCTAGAAAAATGCCATTAGTTTCTTCAAATTTTTGGAAAAAAAATATTAAAAATAAACCGAAAAAGCCGCTCCTTCCAATCCAGTGGGATCGTCGTGTTCGCTGTCTTGATCCTCTTCGGGGTTCATTTCGGGTAATTTGGGAATGACTTTCTCTCTCTCTATCTTCGGTGCTGAACTCGCCGGTTCTTCCTCAGAGAAATAATCGTCTTCGGATAAATTAGCTAATTTTTCATCCATTTCTTTGTATTCGACCTGCAAACATATTGTAATTAAATCGAACGTGTTCATTTAAATTCGAACTGTGATTCGGCAATCTTACACGTGGTTTTTTCCGTCGACTCATTCGTCGTCCAATAGAGCTCGCATCGTCCTGACTAGAAGCCGACGATTGTTTCTCTTGATCGGAGGTCTCGTCCGGCGGCAATGATCCCAGTCGCTTGCGCGCCTCCTCGCCCGTTGCCACCTCGCTTTCTTTTCGCTCGTTCGCTTTGAGCGCAATCGGTGGCTTTAAAGTCGAGCTATTTGTCGATGACATTTGTGCGTAATCCCTTTCCTTCTTTCTTATGTCTTCTCGGCTTCCGAATTGCCAAACTAACGATAACCCTGGTTCTTTTTCGACTCCATTGTTTTCAATTTGACCGCCAGGTGTCCACTTGCATCTGCACGGGCCATGCCATCTGTTCATTATTTCGATTTTTCGTGACGTCGATTTGTAACCATTTTTAAAAAGCGAATAAAACGGTTAATGTCGTAACAGTCGATATGAATTTCGAACGATACTCGTGCGAATATTATTACCGAACTGTTAAGACTAATTTGATTAAATTTTTAATTTTCAATGTTAATTATTGAGATTGTATGTAAATCAAGAATTAAATAATTTTAATTATTCGAATGTTTTTTATTGAAACTTAAATTATTTATACAAATTTTCAAATCTTATTTGTGACTTAAGTTTTTCCAAATTAAACCTTTACAACAATCAAATTACATTTATATACACTTGAACTACTCTAATTATTTACATTATACAAAACCCATTGAAAAATTTAATAATAACTCGGCTTCTTGTATTCGTGTTCGTAGCTGGGTTTCTTGTATTCATAACCGTAGCTGGGCTTCTTGTATTCGTAACTCGCTTCTTTGTAACCGTAACTGGGCTTCTTGTACTCGTCGTAACCGTACATGGGCTTCTTGTATTCGTCGTAACCGTACATGGGCTTCTTGTATTCGTCGTAACCGTACAT
>JAQFZU010000772.1:0-19208 GCA_034696185.1 Henia vesuviana | reverse complement strand
AATTTTCGAGAATTTGGAATTTGTGGGATTTTTTTTTTTTATTATTTTTTTATTTTTTTTTTTTAATTTCAAAAATAAATTTTTTCTAATATTTCTATTATGACATTCGATTTGTCATTGTTGTATTTTTTGATAAAAAAATTTTTTTAGAATACAAAAATAGGAAATTTTAATTGAAAAATTGTTAATTATAATATTTATCTCTTTTTAGTGCATTTTTTGCTCTTTTAAAAAAAAAATCCAATTTGAAAATAGAAATCCATTTTAGTGAATTTGATATTGTTAAAACTTGCAACTTATTTTTTATAATAAGTTTTTAAAAAAAAAAATTTGCATAATTAAAAATTTGCATAGAAATAATTTTTTGTAAAAATAATTATATGCATGTTCAAACAAACCTATTTCCAGCCATATTTATCTTTGTTGGGCTTGGCAAGGGATTATTACATTGTTTATTGTTATTTGTCATACTGTAGTATACAATTATAACAATATATATAATAAGCGGACTTTCAATGGATTTTGTATGGAAGGAAACTCAATTGATTGTACATTCTTGTATAAAGTTTGTAAATATCTTCCATGCATCGAAATGAATAGAAAAATAATTTTTATTCGGATTTGTAGGATTTTATTTTGATTTTTTTTCATTTTTTTAAAAAAAGGTTTTTAGTCTTGGGTTACGTCTGGTTTTGTAAAGGATTGGTGTAAATGGTTGTTACTTTTGTTTTTTAATTGTTTTTCACAATTGAGGCCAATTTGAGGCTTTCCTGGGCTCGATGGAGGAATGAAATTGTAAAATTTGTAGATTGTTGTAATATGAAGCAGTTAAAAAAATGTCCAAAATATTTTTTATTCTTCCTAATAATTACTATTTTGTAGTGTTACAACTGTTGTATATTTACTGACTGGTTTATTTATCATTTTCTTATATTTTTCAATTTTATTATTACTATTTAATAATGTACTTCTTTCCTTCTTTATAGGGAACAAGAATCGACCCAAGGTGAGTTATGGTAAGTATTTTCAATAGAAATTTCTCTTTATTATTGTATAATAAGAAGAAATAAATATTTTTATATTCAATTATTTACACTGTTTGCTATTGATTCCAGCTGTGAATAGCATTAGAGTGGATAGGGTTTAATGTCGCCAGCAGCTACTATGGCCATACACATACCTTAGAATTGATTATTTACATAAGTGCTCAACTGGACATTTTATTAAACATTTGAAAAATACAAATTTATTTTTATTTTGGTTCGTCCGCATTTTCAACCAATTTTTCTATATATTCTATATACAACACGACCTTACATCTGTAGCTATCAATGTCCTTGTCTCGATTGTATTTGTCGTCCTTCGTTTCTTGCTGTTGCTTCATCTTCGTGGGCATTATTTCGGCCAACCAAGGCAATTGACATTTGTTAATCCCGAGCAAAGCGAATAGAACTTTCCTCCAAAACGAGGCCAAGTAATGCTCCAATGGCCCTGGATTAAACTTCTCTTCTAAATAGGCTTCGGGGATCGTCCAATAATGGATTTTACATTCCCTATCAATGTTTCTAGCCAACAACCATTCGTAGAATATCTCGCTTAGTTTCAATGAGAAACTCAATAGAACTAATTTATCGATGGCAAATTGCAACTGAAATTTTTTAAATATTAAAATATTTCATTTTGGAATTTAGAAATAGTACTTGATCGAGGAGATGTTTTTTCTTAACTCCTGGTAATGGTTTCCCTTTAGAAAAAAAATCATTAAATATTTTATAATTAATTTTTTTCTCTACTCGAATTCTATTTATTTATACCTACTGCAAATAACACACTCCAACAGAAATCACAAATATCTTGATGCGATCCTAATGAAATATTTATTACATTTATTATTTAAAATATTTGCATAAATACCAGATACAAATCCTTCGTGTAACATAATACAGGCGTAACTGAA
The DNA here is from genome assembly GCA_034696185.1 of Henia vesuviana. NCBI lineage: Eukaryota > Metazoa > Arthropoda > Chilopoda > Geophilomorpha > Dignathodontidae > Henia > Henia vesuviana. The sequence goes on along the minus strand of JAQFZU010000772.1, from coordinate 17,251 downwards.
TAGCCGTTGGTATTTTTTCTCGATCTATTAAATTTTATTAAAACTAAAATATGCAAATATTTTATAATTTTACCGGTACAACTGAACATTCGGGATGAGTACAAAACGAGAGCCAAACTCTGAACCAAAATGTCCCACCCTTAAAATTATAATAATTTTTATAATTTATGAAAATATTTAAATTATTATTTTACCTGTTCTTTAATCATCATCTCGAAAGTTTTTTTACGATTTTTTACAAATTTAGGTCCACATCCATATTTTATTACCCTTTCGAATGAAGTTTTACCTTCGTTTCGATTTAGTTGAATGTACCTCATTTTGTATTAAAATCCTTGCAAATTTTTCATTTAATTTATTTCTTTCGAAAAACCTATGGACGACTAGACTCGGATGTCTATTATTATGTGTGTGCATTGTTTATATCGACCGGTATAAATAGATACCCAAATGAATAAACCTAATATTTTTTTTAGTAAGTAAAATATTTTTTTTTTAATTTAATGTTAATTTATTAAGATTTTTTTTTCTTGTTTTAGTTTGAGTTGAAATGCCAGAATTTCCCACAAGTCCATACGATACGGAGTGTCCCAGATGTGGTACGTCTATCACTACTAATGCCAAATACCAGAATGGATTGTGTACGTGGGTCGTGTGTGGTATTTTATTTTGCACTGGGTAAATTATTTGTTTCTATTGAATTTATACATTTTTAATTATTTTTTTTTAATTTTAGGATTTGCGCGCCATTTTGTTTCGTGCCATTTCTCATTAAAAGATTCAAAGATGTTGATCATTCGTGTCCAAGTTGTAAAACTCACATCGGAACTCAAACAAGACTTTAATTTCATTGAAAAAAAAAATCCCCATTAAATTACCATAAATTCAAATTTAATTAATAATGCAATAAACACATTGTTACATTCCATATACAACAACCCTAAATTAAATTTCTCAGAAATTTTATAAATTATCAGTAATGAACCAACCAAGAAACAAATGTCATATGCTCAATACAATGGCACAATAGGCCCAGATCCATTTTACGTGACATGTCCAAAATGCGGTGCAAATATTTTAACAGATACGAAATTAAATCCTGGAAAAATGACTTTTATAATCGCTTCATGTTTATTCCCTTTATGGTAAATATAAAAAAAAAATTTTATCGATTAATTTAATAACAAAAAAATTTTTTTTAACAGTTGTTTACCATTTTGTTTCGCCAAATGTCAAAACGTCAATCACTACTGTCCTGAATGTAAAAATTATTTAGGCACTTTTATACGAGTTTAACAAAAAAAAATTTTTTTTCAAACATTTAAATATTAATTTTAACATTTTTTTATTAAAAAAAAAACATTGAAAAATATGTATAGTTTTATTGACCGTAAGATTAGGTGAGTTTGAGTATCCATAACAACAAGTTACACGTGTCCACTGAAGAAATCAATAAGAGTTGTCATGACACACTAAAAGCATAAACAAGTTGCAAAGTGAAATGTGAAATTGGCCTTGAATTACTCGTTTCTTGATGAATCCTGATTTACCTGATCCTATATTTCTGCCACCTTTACATTTTAGTAATGAAAGAGGTAATTTAATTATTTTTAAATTTTTTACTAATTTATTAAATGATATTTAAGTTAACAATGAAATCAAAGCAAAAATGGGGCCATAAAATCATTTTTATGGGATGATATAATGACATGCATTTGTTACATGATTTATAGCGCAACTGATGATACACAAACAGCTCTTTATTAGTTGGATAATTAGAGTTTTGTTGTTTTTAGTGTTTTTATTGATGTTTTCATTGCCTTTTTTCTTAGCTTACGATAAGCGTAAATCGTCTTTGCCTTCGTTGCATGGTGATTTCGGGTTTGTTTCGAAGAGAAAGTTATCTTTACCATGGGCGACTGAGGAAATTGTTACCGAGAAACAAGGTGAAGGTTTGAGTTATTTGTTGGAATTAAATTTTATTTAGTTTTTTTTTTTTTTTTTTTTTTTTAGAAAATTCATCTTCCATTTCAACTGGGAATCGTGTTTCTGCTCGAATTTTAACTCCACTTCCTTCTTCAAATTCAGGTAATTTTTTTTAATATAAGAAATTTAATATAATTATGTAAAGAAATAATTGAAATGAATTAAAATTAGAGTTAAATGGAAAATCGATAATGTTGTCAACAAACTTGGTATTGACCCAGTTATACAGAGCAAAATCATTAAAATTTATATTTGTGTATCCGTTTAAAGTGATTAATACAAATATTTATTTAAAAAATATTTATTTAAATTATAATTAAATAAATTAAAAATTAATTTTTTATTTTTTAAAAAAAAAAAGATGTTTTTGATAATTCAACACCAAAAAGTGAAATTTATTCATTGCCCGGACAACTTTGCGAAGAAACAACTCAATCGAAATCATCAGCATCTACTTCAACATCATCGAGATCGAGAAGTGCGACTTTATCGTCTAAAAATAAGTGTAAAATTTTAATAAATTTTCATATTTATAATTTTCTAATTTTAAATTTCCCTCATTTTAAAGATGAAAACGATAAAGGCAAATGGCAAGACGTGATCGCGTCACTTAAAAACGAAACGGATGACGAAAGAAATCGGAAAAAAATTCAAACAAAATCAAATAGCGATTTACCAGGTTAAAAATATAAAAAATAAAACATTAAATAATCAATTTATAATAAATTAAATAAATTTAAAATTTTCCAGTTACGGAACAACCAACTGCGAATAAACTTTTGCCATTTTCAACCACAGATTCGTCATTTGCAATGAATTTAGTACGAAAATTACCAAATTTATTATCGGGATCATCCGATCCGTTATCGACATTCCCGAGATTAAATTCAGGTAAAAATTATATTTTTTTTAAAATTTATTTTGTATTTTTATACCACTTTTGTAATTGTAGATAGTATTGCACCCAAAGACATTAATGTCAACATGAGGCGTAAGTGCCTAATAATTAAATAAATAAAAAAATATTTTGCACTTTTAAATTACAAATTAAAATTTTTAATTTTTTTAATTTTTTTTTTAATTATTATTTTTAAGACGCAGCTAACGATGTACGAAGAGACGATCCCGACTTTTACTCGAAAGATCACCGGCCGTCGTGCACAACATTGTTACCGAACGAAAACAATGGTGACAAACACCAAGTGACGTGTCCCAATTGTGGAGAGAAGTTTCAGCACCCGCCACATGTCGAATCGAAAACGAGCGGCTGCACAGGGACTTTGTCGACCATTTGCACTTACGCTGCAATGGCGGGCGTCTTGCTTGTCGGGTGCGTTCACTTGGTGCAAAATGTCGGAACGGGCTCCCAGCTGCCCGGTGGCGAGCTGAGATCCTTCTTGCCTTCCAGACGTGCTCGTTAAAGGTTAAAATTGAAAAATGCAAATTTTCTGTATTTTTTTTTTTTTTGTAATTTTTTTTTTTTTCGATTTTTCAATTTTTTCTTTTTTCTGAATGGAATTTTCGAAATTTGTGTTTGTTTCGAATTTTATACAAAATATAATTACAAGAGCAAATGGAAAAATATTTTTAAAAAAAAACAAAATGGAAGGAAATTTAAAAAAAAAAAAATCCCTTAAAATTCACATTTAATTCACATTTGATAAATTCATTTCACTTTGAAAAAAACAAAAAATTCTGCACAAAATACACTTAAAACAACCGCAGTTTACAGCAAAATAATTTTTGCATGAATTTATCGGATATTTAATAAATCAAAAAAAAAACCATTTAAAATAAACACGACACTTGCGCACTCACGCAGCAAAAAACTTTCGATATAAAATCACGAAATTCAACATTAAAATAATTTCTTTTTAACATTTCAGAACGGGAATATGCTTATGTTTACCATTTTGCGTTAAAACCTGCAAAGATATCCACACAATATGTCCATGGTGGCCGGATTTAGTCAAAGAATTAGTTCAACGATATTCAACTCGACCAATCACCGACTCCGAATCCCATTCGCAAGACACAGATTGTTACAGTGCATCAAGTTTACCTAATCATTTCAACCCATTGGAACCCTTTCCTTAAATTCTGTAAATAACAATAAATATTATTTTTATTAAAATAAAATCCAAAATTTCAATCGAATTTTTATTTTAAATATTTACAAACAATAAATTAAAAATGTTTGAATTCTATGTCTAAGCGCATGGTTGTTGCTTGAAATCCAACATAAATCCACCTTCGCCGTAACTTTGTTGGTCCGAAACGACGGTTAAAACGTAGGGCATCGATTGAGTTTCGACGCCGTTCGCCGGGAAACTTCCACCGCAATATCGATCGTTCGTCGGTTCGGCATTGGGAATAATTACGTAATCGCCACCAGGGGTATTGGTAAAAGACCCACAATCGGCGCCCGTATAACCAGTCATTGTATTCGGTTCGTTGGGATTAATCCCGAATTGGAATTGTGTATTTTGAGTGTATCGAATACCGCAATAACCCGCCTCTTTTTTAATACAAACACCGTAATTTAATCCGTTCGGATAACCGAAAGTACTTTGAGTGACGTCAATACCGAAATTGAAACTAGTAATTTTACCGGTTCGAGTCGTATAGTATTGCACGCAACCGTTAGGAGCTGGGGAAAAAATGAAATAAATTTAAAAATTTAATTTGAAGTTATTAATTACCTAAATTAGCATTGTTGCATTCGATTTGTGTAACTTTGATATTCCATCTCCGTTCGAATTGATCGGTCACACCGGGAAATGCCAACGAATCCAAATTAATTTGCAATGTTGTCGAATCAGAGGACGGAGGTACGTTGATATAAACTATTAAAAAAACATCAAATTAATTATAATTTTTTATTTATTTATTTAGTATCTTTTACCATGTTGGCCACCGTTATTCCCACAAAGAGCAGGAATCGAACTCCCACCAACAGCCGCGAAATTATCGACATTACAATATCCATTGGTGACACCGAATAATTCGTAATCGATAAAATCCAATCTCAACTGACAAATATCGGGTCGACATTTAACGACTTTAATTTCACACGTTTCTTGACCATTCGGGACGTACCCAGCACCCCAAGCATATTCGGGACTCGTGAAATAAGCACAATTTTCAGTTATTTCTTCACCGCACGTTGTCGAAACTAATTTTAAATTCACAAAACCAATTTGAAGATCATAAAAGAATTTTTTGAAATTCAACTTACACACACAACAAGATCCAAAACCCCAAGCACAAGGACCCATACCAATACCACCTCGTTTTTTACATTCTTGATGAGTATAACAAGTACCACCTTGGATTGGGAATGTATTGGTGGCACAAGCATCGTTTTGGAAACTGACGAAAGTAAATACGGATGGAAGAGATGATTTTTTCAACATTAAATCTAATTTAGGCCGTCCGGGTAAAACTGGAATTGATTTTAAGTGTTTTTTTAATAATTTTTGTATATTTTTTTTATAGTTTGACTTACATTTTGCATTGCGGTGATTCGTGGCATTATCGAAGTTATCAGACGAAATGTCATTTTCACTCGATTCGTTGCTTTCGTTGATCGATGCAGTCGTTGTTATAGTGATGAATAGTAAAAGAAGGTAAATGCATTTCATCGTTAAAGTTGTTTTGATCTTTGTGTTTTTGTGTGTGTGTTTTTTTTTAGTGTAATAAGAAACGGAAGTTGTTTCTACTCCGTTTCACTCGGTTGATTCGAATGAACTTTAAATGTAAATGTGTTTTTTTTTTTAATTTTTAAATTCGCTTTTTAATAATAAATAGTCTGTAATTAAAGTTTGAATTTAATTATTGTTTATTTTCTTTTATATAAAGGATGAAGAACCAGCTTCACAAATGAAATTTTAAAATATTATAATTTATACAGAATGGATTTTAACATGGTTGTTGCTCGTAATTCATGCGAAAACCACCTTCGCCGTTGTTATTGTTGTCCGATACGAAGAAAATTGAATAAGGTGAAGTTCGTGCTTTGATAATAAAATTAAAGATTAGAAATTATAAAATTATTATTTTATAGAATTTTTACTTTCTAAAATTGGGAAATTATCACCGCAGTATCGATCGTTTGTTATGACTCCGCTGAAAGTCGATGCACCGCTGTTGGGAATAATGACGTAATCGCCTCTACCCGGTAACGAAAGGGGTAAATTCTGACATCCACCACCTGTTTGAACTCCATCGGAACCGTCGGTAATTACAGTACCTAACATAAAAACCCCGGCTCGCGAATACCTGAAAAATTAAAAATTTTTAAAAATTAAAAATTAAATTAAAAAATAAAAAATTTTTAAAAATTAAATTTTTTAAAAATATATAAATGAATATATTAACCTAACACTACAGAAATCTTTGTCCTTTCTAATACAAATTCCATAATTTGCATTCGGTGGATATCCACTGTTACCTTCTTCAGGGTTATTTACCGGATCTCCATAATTAAAGCTCTGAATCGTTCCAGCGCGTTCAGTATAATATTGTAAGCAACCAGGTGGCGCTTTTTGAAAAACAAAAAAAGATAAATTAACAAAAATAATAAAAAAAAAATTAATTAAATCAAAAACCTTGTTTAGCACTCCCACACATAACTTGCGTGACACGAATAGCGAATTGCCTTTCGACCGCTTCCGATGATAATGTCATTGGTAAAGTCACTGTATCGACTCCGTATGGAAAATCCACGTAAACTTTAAAAACAAAAATAAAATAAAATTTTTAAAAATTTTTATTTATAAAAAGGATTATTTTACGATGCATTCCCGTATTTTTCCCGCAAATTACGGGCGCTCCAGGTGACGGTACGGTGAATCGATCCAATTGACAATCGGGACTTCCAGCAATTTCGAAAAAATCGAGATCCAATCGCAATTGACAAACGTCGTATTTAAACTTAAAAACCCTCAAATCGCATTGAACCGAATGAGTCGATTGATTTAAATTGTAAACACCCGGGAAATTAGGATTGACGAAATAAGTATTGTTTTGGTACGCGATTTCACCACACGTTCGAATAACTAAGAAATTTAAAATTAATTTTAAAATATTCCAAAAATTTAATTTATAAAACTTACAAATACAACAAACACCATAATCGTTTGCGCATGCGTTATGCGCATAACCACCCCGAATATTACATTCGGCTTGTGTCATACACGTCCCAGTTAAATTATTAAAAGCAGGGCAATCGTCGTTAGTGAATTTAACTAACGTGAAAACAGATGGAAACACTGAAACAAGAAAATATTATATTCGCAATTAAAATAAACAAATCAACCTACATTTTTGTAATCCCGGGTATTTTTCGTAAACGGATCCAAAAGGTGGTTGAACTTGTAATAAATTTGCACCTTTTTCAATTGCGGGTATTTTCTGAGGTTTGTTCATTACTTTAGAATTCATATTGAAAATTGAATTCCAATCTTTGGTTTGCGCATCATAGGCTTCGCAAATGCCTAATGTCAATAACAGTATAAAATGCATCTTTAAAAATAAAAAAAAATAAAAATTATTAATATTAGAAATAAGAAAATAATTCGATCGTCTCTTACTCGCATCATTTTGCAACGTTTTGTAAAAAGAAAATGTTATAAATAGAGCAACGTCTTCACTACTTATACAAAAGGATTCCCATTAACCTTATGACGTCATCATCGATTGATATTAAGGTCATATTTTAGTAGATATTTCAAGGCCGAGTGAATTTAATTATTAAAAAGCATTTGTCATTTTTCATTTATGACAATAAAAGATATACAATAAACCATAAAATCGTCCCACTGATCCATTGACATAAAAATCATTTTATTAATTATAATTTTTTACATATTTTCAGGTACATGGAATTTGTTCGTATTTAATCTTGAATCCAACTTCACCATCGTATTTATCCCCAGACACGACATTGATGACGTAAGGCATTAAAGTGGCTATTGATTTTTAAAAAATTGAAAAATATTAAAATTTTAATATTTAATAAATATTTTAATTAGATTAACTGGTCACAGGATTGAATGCACCACCGCAATAACGATCGGAAGTAGTAAATTCGTTATCCGACATTGACCTTCCGCCTGGTATCACCAAATAATCATCGCGATTTTCTCCATCGCAATCGCTGCCCATCAATGATCCATCGTTGGAATCGCTGATCCCGAACTGAAACGGCTCATCACTCGAATATCTAACAAAAGAAACGATTATAATCTTATTTTATGGGTTATTGCGATACATTGACCTTAATTTAAATTGATTTATTGTTTATTTTTAGAACCTTATACTACAAAATCCAAGTTCCTTTTTAATGCAAATGCCATAATTTTGATTAATGGGATATCCTTCTGATAATGGTGAACTTCCAGCGTAATTGAAACTCATTATTGTTCCCGATTGACCAGTAAAATATTGCAGGCAACCGGATGGAGCTGAATAATTGAGATAAATATCGATTTTGAATTATTTTTTTTTTAAGGAAGTTTGATTTTTATTATGTATTTACCCATTAGTTGATTGGTGCATTCGATTTGTGTTATCTTCACATTGAATTTTCGTCCAAAGTTTGGATTATCCGATAAATATTGGAAAATCGCTTGCAATTCGACCAAATTACGATCTCTCGGAACGTTAATGTAAACTGAAAAAAATATTATTTTTTATTTAAATTGGGTTTATTTGAATTTCGGTATTTTACTGTGTTGGCCGCTATTGTTGCCGCATAAAGATGGAATCGATGTCGGTAAACCGCCATTGTTTATATTGAAAATATCGACTTGACATTCACCTTCTTGAACACCGAATAAATCGAAATCGACTAAATCCAATCTGATTTGACAAATGTTGTTATTCATTTTAAGGATTTGTAATGAACAAACTGCGGACATATTTGGTCGTAGCGTGAATTGATTTGGGTATCCGGGGCTACGAAAATATGTACAATTTTCTCTCGCTAAATCACCGCACGAAACTGAAACTAAAAAAAAAAATTTTATTATTTCAATTAATTGTAAATTATTTTTATTTTAGATTTTTACATGAGCAACAAACACCGAAACCATTGGCACATTTGGCTCCGATTGTACCACGTTTATGAATACATTGTTTTTTCGTGAAACAAGTTCCAGTTGAATTAATCGTACGACACGCATCGTTACGGAAATGTACCAATGTTAATATCGACCATAGTTCTATAATAGTAAGTTAAATATTAAATTAAAATTCTAAGGTTGACTTTAATGATATTGACTTACTTTTCGAGTTTCGTTTCGATGTTGTAATTAGGTTATTGTCACTATTAACTTCGTAATTGACGATTTTCAGTTGCAAGATGGAAATAATTATTAATAAACGACCAATCTGCATCCTTTGTTTTTAATATTTTTTTTTTTGATCAATTTTTCAATGATTGAAACCGAAAATACTCATGGCGGGTCCGACTTTAACTCGTTGAAACTTACAAATGTCAGTGGCTTTTTATGAAAACAGCATCAGTGAATTTGCTTGCGTTTTTTTAAGAGGATAATTAGTATCGCTATTTCAAGGGATAATAAAATAACCGCTTTTTTGCTCACATTTGAATTACTAATGTTAACCTTCGTTTCACTTTCGGTTTTGAATTTTTAAAACTTTAAAGAGTTTTAAAATTTTTTATTAATATTAATTTTTATCTTTATTCGTTACACGTGTTGGTTAATAATTAATAATATCCAACTATAAAAGACATTAATAATTAATGTTACCCAATATTTTCTACCTTTGCCGCGGTGTGAAGCGGCGCCCTACTTTCTGCGCACGAATACGTTAAAACGAATCGAGACCTTTTTCCCGCATAGAGATCATCATGGCTGAAGCCATTTGGACGAGTAGTTTTCGCACGACCAAAATGCTACCTACATTATTCATTCTAATCACTCTAACATGCCAGTTTCTTCCAGGTAATTAAATAACTTAACTTTATAAATTTTCATAAATGCATCGCTTTAACCCGTACTATTTTACCCGGACCATTAAAACCGTAATTACATTTCGCTATAATAAGGTCCTATTAATGACATTGCAAATATTATCCGCACAAAGCTACGTGCTCGTATAATACCAATAATTCCATTCGCATCACCCCACTTTAATAAAATCACGTAAAAAAATATATCTTAAACTCTTAACTCGAGATAAAATGCTGATTCGGTGGGTGGATAAGAACAGGTAAACAAACCTCGAGATAATAAATTATTGAGTTGAAGCCATTTATGGTATAAAAATGATTTTTCATTAAATGATACACCAATTTCGAATATGGTGTAATATAATTGATGAATTCTGATTGTGTTTGGCATTCCATTATAGTGAGTCAACGTTGTTTGTTTTTTTTTTTCTTTTCATTCATACCACACCTGCCTTTTTTTCCCATTCAGCTCAATTGTGGCCTTGTAATGCAGGAAAAAGTTTCTTTTATATATTTATAATATACATGCAATTATTAAATGATGTGTGAATTGTATAAAAAAATTATAATTTTTTTTTTAATTTTTTAAAAAATATTTTTTTAATTTTTATTTTATTTTTATTTAATTTTTATTTAGGCTCGACTGTACCTGCCATAATGAAAAGTAACGATGAAGTTAATATAAAACCACTTAATCATGCTAATAAATACGATTTGGATGATATGATTGATGAAATGAAAATTGAAACTGGACATTCGAATATACATAAAATCGATTTGGTTTCGGATGAATATAAATTTATTATAGTAAAAATTTTTTATTTTATTAAATTTTATTTTAAAAAATTAAAATTAAAAATAAAATTTTTTTTTTTTAGAAATTAAATATTCCTAACGGGTCACTGAATCCAGAATTAATAGGAAAAACAAGGAAAATGGTATCGAACGAATTGGAAATTCCAGAGGATAATGTGAGGATTAGTGAAATCGATGTAAGAAATTTATTTTGATAATTTAAAATTTTATTATTTTTTTAAAATATATTTTTTTAATTTAAGGTTTCGCAAGGTACGATTGAAATGTACGTTATTTTTACTGTATTGGATTCATTGCAACGATTGCAAGGGGTTTTTACCCCCGCATCGCAAGTTTTACCTCATTTGACATTAAAGAAATTAGAATCGTATCGTGATATTCCAATTAAAAGTATTTATGGCAAAAAGGAAACAAAAGTAAATTTGAATTTTTAATTAGAAAAAATATTTTATATTTAAAAAATATTTTTTAATTTTTTTTAAAGGAAGAAGCGGCTCGCCAGGTGTTGGCAGATGCAAAAATGTGGAAAGTGTTCCAAAAACAAATATGGGATACGTGGCAATTACCGTTTCTAATTGCATCTACTTTATTATTCGTTTTAGTTCTCGTTGTTGTTTTTGTAGGTTTTTTTAAAAAATTTTTAAAATTTTTTAATTTTTATTTATTTTGAACTTTTTTATTTTTTTTTAGTTATTTTTATGTTTTCGCCAACAAATCGATAAGAAATTAGCAGATGAAGAACAAACAAAACACATGTGTGTTTTCCCCGATGTTAAACCGGGTATTAAAAATACTGATCCAATACAACCGGAAGGTGCTGCCATTTTTATGTCTGAAGGAATTAAAACCGAACCGATGCGTGTTCGTGCTCGAGGACTTCTCGAAAGGTTAATTTTTAATTTTTGTTATATTTACATTTTAAAATATTTTTTTTATTTTCTTAAAAAGACGAGGATCGAATACATCACTGACCATCGAACTTAATCCATCGCCCGAATCATCAGTAACATACTCATCGCCGTCACGTGAAAGTAATTGCGAGGAATATTTATTGTCGGCTGGTAATAGAATGACGAGAAAACAATTACGGAATTGCGTCAAAGATGTTAAAACACTTCACAACGAATTCTGGGATATCCCAATGAACCATCCGGACAAGGTCGAAGTTGCGGGGTCGGGGACTAAAAACAGATACAAAACAATCATACCAAGTAAAAATTTATTATAAATAAAATTAGTTTAAAATAATTTTTAAATTTAATATTTTTAAAAGACGAGCTTACACGAGTGAAATTACCAGAAACACTTGGCGATACACTAAGCACTTATATAAACGCAAACTATGTACGAGTAAGTATTTAAAAACAAAAAATAAATATTAAATTTATAATTAAAAATTTATTTAAATTTATTTTTAGGGTTTTGACAACGAGGAAAATGCATATATAGCAGCGCAAGGACCAATGGTGCACACAATCGACGATTTCTGGTTAATGGCTTGGGAAGAGAAAAGCCCAATGATCATAATGATCACTAAACTTAAGGAAAAGAATAAAATAAAATGCGAGCCATACATTCCGAGCGTACGAGCGATGTACGGAAACATTGAAGTGACCACATCCAAAGTCTCACCGCGCGAGGGTTACACCGTGCGAGAATTATTCTTGAGAGTACGAGAAAAATTATTATAAATTTTTTTTTATTAATTAATTTAATGTTTAATTTTTAGAAAGGAAATCAATGCCATCAAATGCAGCATTATTGGTTCACGGCTTGGCCGGATCACAAAACACCGGCAACACCCAAACAGTTGGTCGCTATGGCAGTCGAAGTGGAATCTCACAGATGCGATAACAACGGTAGAAGTCGGGGACCCATAATAGTCCATTGCAGTGCTGGGATTGGACGCACCGGTTGTTTCATTGCAATCAGTATAGGAATGCAGCAGTTAATGGAAGAAAATATGTTGGATGTTTTGGGGATTGTTTGTGCCATGAGATTGGATCGGTAAATACAATTTTGTTTTTAAAATTTAAAAATTCAAATTTTTTAAAATATGCAAATTTTTTTAAAATATGCAAATTAATTTTTTTTTTTATTTAGAGGTGGAATGATCCAAACAGCTGAACAATACGAATTCGTACATCGAGCACTTATCGATTTCGAACGATCGTTACCAGAAATCAGTGGCGAATGAAGATGAATGGGAAATTCAAAATATTGAGTTATCGATTAATATCTAAAATAACCAGTAAGTGGTTAAATGGTCACAAAAAAGGATGGAGAAGCTTAAGTGCTGCCTAAAAAAAACATGTCGTGCTTTGTCGAGCTGACCGAAGAATTTTTTTTTCCATTTTTTTTTTCATTGTTAAATATTTTTGTTATGATTTTTTTCAATGATTTTCGTATATATTAAAACGTGTTTTAATTATTTTTATATTTAAAATAATTAAACGTTGAAAAAAATGTATATTTATTCATAAATGTGTACATATATTTTTTTTAAAGAAAAAACGTGCATTTTAATTATTATTTTTTTTTTAATTATTTTTTTAAAAAAAGGTTATGAAAATTATTACATTCCACTTTATAAAATGCAATCAAGACATAAAATATGAGGCGTAATATTTTCAAACTTGAATTTATATAATCATATTCAAATTTTATGGATGTCCATTTAATAGATGTTTTCTCATTAATTTGCCAAATTGTAAATAATTGCAATTTTATTTTAATGCCATTAGTTAATTGATAAAAAAAATATCAATTGTTGTGTATAAATAATCTGTTAAAAGCCATTTTATGTAGAATATTTTTTAATGAAAAAAAAATTTTATCAATGTTGTCATTGTATAAAACAAAAATATTCTTCATCTATGAAATATATGAAATGTTGAAAGTTTAGATCACAAAAATTTCATTATATTATTATACTATTTTTGTTACATTCTGTTGCTCTTTATCGTGTAATAAATGTGCCGAAATATTTTCAATTAAAAATGATTATTATTCAAAAAATGTGTAAAAAAAACATGGAAAATTACATCTTTGAGCAAAAATAAAGTAAAAAAAAAAATTTTCGTTTAGTTTTATTCAAATTAAATAAAAAAAAAACATTCCGTCGAGGCGGATTTGAACCACCGACCTATGGATTACTAGATTTACCACTACAGTCCACCGCTCTACCAACTGAGCTATCGACGGTGTTATTTAAATGTTATTTTTTAAGGGTACATAAAGTATATTTAATTTAATATTATTGATTATTATAATAATTTGATACTCTAATTTACATATTTTAATAAACCAAAATATTATTTAATTTATATTTTATTAATAATTTTAATTTGTTTATTTTCTATTGGTTCTACGGTTGATAATGTTAACTGACGTCAGAAGTGTCACGTTTGTTACTTCATAAGCGTAGGTTTTTATTCAGCTGATAGTAAAAATCATCTGTTGTTCATCTTTGCAAGCACTAACAAAATGACATCGCCCAAAGCTGTTGTAAGTATCACTTAGATTTATTATAATAAATAGAAACTGCTTGTAAAGATAAAAGAAAATTCAACTAGACTTTGGATGCTTTGACTCGGTCATATTTTGGCTCGCTGTCAACCATTTGTAAACAAAGATGCGTTTCGCAAAGATTAATTAAGACATTGAAGGAATTATTTAAAAATAACAAACTAAAAACAAGTTTTGAAGTTATTTTTAAACATCCCATTCAAAAAAAAAAATCATAAAAAATTTTTAATTAAAATTAAAAATATTAATTTCAATTTTATTTCTCTTTGTTGCATTGTAACAATGGAAACATAAAAACGAAACAAAATAGATAATAAAATTAAAAAAATTTATTGATTTGCGCAGTTCAATTTATAAAATTTAATTTTTGATTCCCAATTAATTAAATTGAGTTTTTAAAAAAAATAATAATTTGGTTGTTTGTAACAATAGAACTGTCAGTCACGTGACTTTTGTTGACCATTTTCCTGCGAAAGGGCGGAAAATGTATTTGGGCACTGATCCAAATGGCCATTGATCTCCAACACTTTCCAAACATAAATTTTTTACTTCTTTCACATTTCTTTTATCAACTATCGTCACGCTAAGACCCATTTTGTCACGGGCCATTTTCATATTTTTTTAAATATATAACGACTTATCCCGTAACCGTTGTTGTGCCTATTCTATACAATTCGTATCGCTCCATTGCGCAATTATCGAATTATTATAATTAGTCATTAATATTCTTTTTCCTTTTGGCAAACATCTGCTAAAATATGCACGAATACGTTCCACATCATTATTTACAAAATTTATTGAACCGAGCCAAATATAAGTTTGAGTTTGAATATTACAAAATCCAATGATTTTGTTATCGTAAATTTTTCTGATGCTTTTCTGATAATTTAAGTACGTAAAACAGATAAAAATCGATTGATTTACGACTGATTTCATATCATATTAATTTAATTTTTTTATTTCAGATTAAAAGTATTGGACCGAAATTGGTACCGTTTTTCAAGACCGTATCGATTTACTTCGTTTTATTCATTCCCAATAGTAATCCATCGTGGTTGGGTGTATTGGTCAAATGTCTACCCATTATTTCACTTTGCATTTTTGTTCTGTTACATGGCATGAGTTTAAGCAATGAATTTGCATTTTCAAGGAGAATTCTCATCGGTTTGATTTTCTCATGTTTTGGTGATGCATTTCTTATATTTCCACAGTATTTTAAACCTGGAATGATAAGTTTTGCATTTGCTCAGGTAAAAAAATATATTATTAAAGGAAAAAAAATAATAAGGGAAAATTTTTATATTTTTTCCTATTTTGTGGTATTTGTTGATTCATACAGGAATTCCTGCTATAAGTTTGATTTCTATTGTTTAATTATATTTTATTAAGCAATGGAAAATAACAAACAGCAGATGCAGCTATAAAAAGCTTTTTTTTTTAAAGGAACAAACATTTATATAATTTAATTAATTTTTATTACTGTTGACCAATAGCAAAATGTTGCAGATGGTATTTGGTGATTTATTACCTTATTTTTTGCTTTTAAAATTTAAGTAACACATCAAAACAAATGATTTAAAAAGTTGAAGTTCAAATGTTCAAATATTTTTAAACTTGAGGAATATTTATATTTGTTATGTAAAAATCTTGTTTTAATTGACAAAACCAGTTGTGGTACTTATTTCAAAAACATTTATTGTAATGGAAATATCTGCATGAATTAACAAAAAAAAACAGGTGCATTTTTATCAATAGAAAAAAATCAATAAAAAAAATTTTACTTTCGATAAAAATAGATAATTGGATTATTTTCCTGCAATAATAAAATTCCAACAAGAAAAATTACATTTAAAAAAATAATTTTATTAATAAAATTTTCTATTTTTTTTAGATGTTTTACACATCAGCTTTTGGATTCCATCCCATCAATCCCTATGCAGGCTGTGTTTGTTATGCTCTCGGTGCTGCAACATTCTACATTTTACTACCAGGTCTTGATGGAAGTCTGGCAATTATGGTTGGCATCTATCAACTCCTTCTGGTCACTATGGTTTGGCGTGCCATTGCTCGAGTTCAATTCTTCGAGGAACTTTGGACATGGACGAAATTATGTTCGTGCGCTGGCGGAGTCTTATTCATGATATCCGATTGTATCATTGGTTTTAATCATTTTCATTCCCCAATACCATACAGTCAAGCGTTGATAATGTTCACTTACTACGCGGCGCAGTTGGGTATTGCTCTTTCGGTGGTCGACAGTAGAGATACGTCGACTAAAGTAGTCGTAAATCATAAAAATAGGCAGGCTTTGACTGCCAAATAGACATAGTTAATTAATTTTTAATTTATTGTACAGTTTCCATAGGTTATCTTTAGAGATTTGGCTATTTTAGACACAAACACCAACCTCAGATTATTTAGAATTATTAAGTATTAATGTACAGTATTTTTAAGGTTTTTTTTTTTTAAGAAATGTAATTATAGATGCAAGTTGAATATTAATTGGTGTTTGTTTTAGTGAGGATAATTTTTAATTAAATAATTAAAATTGAAGACCGTTAAATTTATTATTCTAATTAAACGGCTTTTAATATGCAATTTTAAAAGGTCTTTTTAACATCTTTTTAGAAAATCTGTTTGTGATTGTTGAATTTCTAGTCTCGTCATGTGTTTGATGTTGGTTTTTAAATGGTATTTTTCATTGGTTTGGGTTTTTATTGAAACTGAGGTTGGATAGTTATTTTTAAATTGTTTAAATTAGCCAGTTCTTTGAAAATTTTTATTAAATTATCTTTTTTAATAACTTTAAATTGTTATATTCACTGTACCAGTGATGGTGACGAAAATTCCTGGGGAATTTTTTTTAATTGTTTTTAATTTTTTTGAATTTTAAAAATTATTTTAAATATTTTCACTCATATTTGCATATCTTTTTTTTTT
>JAQFZU010000771.1:0-19224 GCA_034696185.1 Henia vesuviana | reverse complement strand
AAAAATGCACGAGACCAGGTTTGACTATGGCGTCGTCTGTTGATAAAGAATAATGAAAACAATTTAAGAGATACATTTTCATTCGTGTTCCGAATTTAAATAAACGTAATCTGATTCTTTTTTTATTGCTATTTCTATAAAACATTTCCAAGTGTATGACGTAAATATTGTCATTGGATATAATAAATGAACTAGAAATAGACCAACTTAAACTTCCGTATGACAAGTTGACTGTACAATATTTCCGGTTTCGATAAACGAATTTATATTCACTTTTCATTATAGGTGACGCCACGGTTACCACTTCATGCTAGTTGTGTTTAGTTGTGGATCGTGAAAGAAGTAAGATAATTACGTCTTAATTTAATATATTTATAATTTAATTTAATTGGTTTGTTTTAACTGTTATTTCTGTGCTCACTTCGTTTTACTAGCGGCTTATAATCAACTCATAAGCAAACAAATCAATTGTATTAATGGATTAGATTTCTGGTCAAATCTAGTGTTCATTTTTTTTATTGTTGTTTCATATTCAATTAAGAAAAATTACACTTGATTTTTTTTAAGTTTAAATTTGAAGAAAGAAAAAAAAGACAAAGATGCAATCAACTTTAAAATCAACATATTTGAAAAAATCAATAAGCGATCGTCAATTACAAATTATAGATTTGCCAAGAGAAATCGTGGAAAAAATTTTTTCTTATCTTACGTTTGAACAAATAAGTAAATCTCGTTTGGTAAGTTTGTCTAAAGTGACGAGTCACGTTTGAGAAATAATAAATTTTTTTTTCAGGTATCTAAGCACTTTGAAATAATTTGTGGATCGATATTGAATACTTCGTTTAATCGCGTACAATCGGTGATGCTTGGTCGATTTCAAGCAATAAAAGGACAAATGCCACGAAGAGAATCCGCGCGTCGTAAACATCCAGCAGCAAGAGAATATGATATTGTTGAAACCATACATATGCGGTTGACTTTACTTCAAATGTCGTTTGGAAAACACATAGAACGAAAACATTGTTGCTTTTTTGCTGGAGAAGTGAGTTTTGTTATAAATTTGTTTAAAAAGTTATTAAACTTTTAGATTTTTTTTTACAGATTTTGGATGAAGTTTATCGCATCGTGAGATACATGCAAACGACACCAACATTAGCTCGTGCTTATAAAGTAACTGACGAACTTTTTGATTTATCTACAATGGCAATGGAATATTTTAAAGAGCAAATCGAGCCTAGATTACCAGAAATTAAATATTTCGGATCAGAATTTCTCAACAACATGCCATGTTAGTATCACAATTTTTAATATATTTTAATTTGTAAAATAATTAATTTTTTTTAAAAAAACAAAATAGCATCAAGATCACCTCGCTCTTGGAAAATGTTGGATATACCCGGTCCCAGTACAAGCACAAGTTTAAGTAGTCAAGATTGGTCGTTATTTAATGAAGAAATTTCCGAACCATCTGAAAACGATGACAGATTGAATAAAAAATTAAGTTACGTTCAACAAATTATGAAAAAGTAAATCAAAATATTAAATTGCTTAAAATAATTGAAATTAAATTCTATTATTTATTTATTCTCAGACAAGAAAAAAGACATTGGAAATTGGTTCGAGATGTAAAAAAATATCAAACGCATTTAAAAACCCAAAAAAATCGCATCAAAGAACTTACGAATCGTTTAGACGAATGCACAAGAAAAGAAGAAGAGAGTTCGAATAAGTTTAATGCTATTTTACAAGAAGTTAATAAATGCAAGACAGAGATGCAGTATTGGAGATCGAAATCACCCGCTAATCAAATTTGCAGTGTTTGCAACTCTGAGTCACTGAGCACATCAGACGACAGCGATAGATCACCCGTGAAACCAAACCATAGCTCGTCTAATGGGACAATTACGAATTCAGCAACACAAAATCAAGATTTTGTTCCGATAAACACTGCCAATCCGGATAATACGAAAACAGGTGTTAAATTACCATTTTCGAATTTTATGAACGACGAACTCGAACAACCGTTAAGTAAAAGACTAAAAAGAGAAGTTGAATTTGAAAATAGTTTGCCTAATTACGCTTGATTCCTAGTTATATAAACCCGTGACAATTAAATAAATAATTATTATTTACATAAAACAGCCTTATTAGAATTGTATATAAAAGACTTAGTAGATGTGTATTGTTAAAACACTAATCACAATAATGGAAAAATAGTTTACACTTTGTAACAGATAAAATATCGTCCTATTTTTTTATAAACGAGCCGTATTAACTTATTTTTGACAATCTAACGGTGCACTGAATATGTTGTTTGTAAAATTGCCTTATTTGGCAAAATTTCACTTTTTGTTTTTAGGAATGGTGAAATAAGTGATTGTGTAGTAAAATAATTGTAAAAGTACGTCGGAAAATGCTTAGAAATAAATTTATCAAATTAATTTTGCAGTAGTTACAATTACTGTATATTGTGATAATGACAGTTAATGAGTTAATTGAAATTTAAGTTTTACACAATTATCTATTAAATTTTAATGCAAATATTATTTTACGACTGAAATTTTTTTTAAAAAATGTATTAAATTATTTTATTAAATTCTTAATCGGTTAAACATTTACTGCGAATTCTCAATTTAAACCAGTTGTCAAATCAATTTATTTTAAAAAGAAAAATTAATGACTTGAAATAAATGTTTTGTACAATCAAAATATCACAAAGTGCGGTGAAATATAATTTTAAAAAAATTTATAATACCATAGTTGTTAATTAAATATTACAATAAACCAAACCAAACATAACAAAATTAATACAAAAATATTTTTAGTAAAAAATAGAAAAAATACAAACTTTAAAGAAAAAAAAATGGAATGCAAATGTAAACACAGTTATATCCTATCACTATTTAATATATTTTACATCACAATCAATAAATGTGAGTGCTTATATTATGTACTACTGAATCACATAACTATATATAATTGTCCTATGCTCGATGAACACAGTTTACAATTGTATACAATAAAAATGTTTAATTTAACACATTTCGTCCTATGTCAACCCGTTATTAGTGCTTATTAATTTATTTTTTTACACTTTTTAATTGTCTATGCAGTTATTTGTAGTGTTTCTGCACCAATAATTTATTAATCTAAGCCCTGGATATCCTAATAATTTTCTATTCATTATTTATCGATCCTATATTTACAAAAGCAAAGCATTTAAAAGCTTTTTTTTAAACCAATGGTGTGTATAAACAATACAAAATATACAGCAAATTATTAAATTTTGCACCAATGTAAAAATAAATAACATCTATATCCATCAACCTGTACATTAAGCATTAAATTTAAGCTAATTTTTACACGACTATATAAATATACATATAAGATTAGTTTTAGAACTAATACAAACACAATTATAACTTAGGAAAACAGAATTTGCGTTAATTATTTGCTGTTTTGGAAACAACATTAATAATTCACGCCTGTTTTTAAGTACTATGTCCAATGTTAAGTCGTATAATTAAGGAAGATTATTTTTTTTAGTAAGAAATAAAAAAAAACTGCTTAAATTTTCTTTAAAACTGGTAAATTCAAGCCTTCAGGAATGACGATGTCTTCTAACCTAATGTTAGATGGGTTAAATGGGAATCTGACAGGATATGCGAATTTCGTATCCATTAATAAAGTGGACTGAAGTTGGTTTTCTTCACGTTCTGCTAATTTTGCTTGGATTTTACGTATAAAAGCAATTGGTACTCGATCCTCGTATTCATCAATGGGTGTATATAAATTCAAAATTTTTATTATCTGTTAAATTAAAATAATTAAAAATAATCAAAAAATTTGATAAATATAAAAATTACCTGAGCCATCGTTAGTTTACTGCACATATCGCAAACACTTTGAACGTCTTCGTCTGTTTTTCTTGCCTGAAGTAACTGGGAAGCTTGAATTACAGGCTCCAACGGTTCAGTCACACCATTGTCCTGTAACTTCTGATCACGAGACCATTGTTCTAAATGGCTCAAATTGTACCTAAAAAAATACATAAAATCATGTTTCGTATAATACAAATATTTGAATAAAAGTATTTTACCGAATCTGCATCCCTTTTGTCCAATGGCACATTTCTTTTCTCAAGAGTAAGTTATTTAATGCACCAGCACAAATAAAATAAAATATCTACAAAAAAAAATAAATAAATGTAATTTTATCTTTTAAGTACTTTAAAAAATAATTACTTGTTTAAACACTTGATTTAGTAATTCAGGATCGACTGCATGTAAACTCATGACGCGATAGAAATTTGTCAATTCGGCAATGAGCACATCTAACGCCTTCTTAGCAGTGACAGGACTTTCGAGTTCTCTCGCCACACTCGACGAACGACCTCTCATGCCCGATGGTTTCCCAGATATTCCAGGGATAGCTTCGTGTTCCAACACAGCTGGAACTGAAATAGAGATTTATTAACAATTGAAGTAAATAATATTGCAAATGACATACCGATAAGTTCTTGAACTTTTTCTTCCATAATTTTAATAACGCCTTGGTATATCCAAACAGCAATATCGCTTAAAACTTGTCTGTATTCGGATAAATCAAAATTTCGTAAACACTGTTTACTCTGTTTTTCGGTGTTTTCCGCTTGAAAAGCCTAAACAAAATTTTTTTAAAAACAATTACTCAACATTACTATTATTCATAATACCTTATCGCCACTGTATTGTTTCAAATTATGCAACAACCTACACGTATTGGCTAACCACATAACAGTAACGTCTAATTCTTCATGTCGTTTCTATTAAAACAAACGTGAAAATCAAAACTTTAAAATTTTTATTTATAACTTACTTTTATAACTCGTTTAATTCCATTTATGCAATGTGTAAGTAATGATCGAACTTTCTCGTCGTCGTTTATGTAGTCTGTGTGCCTAATGCACATGAAGAGAATATAAGCTGGTAATCCGGGTAGTAGCTTAATAGCAAAACGTGGTTTCAGATCTAGTTTGTTGATAAACAATAATTAAAATAGTAAAAATTATATGATAAAATTTCGGTACCATAAACTAAGTTTTTAATAATGGCTCCTTCGTCTTCTTTGCGATACTCAAACATTCCCATGTATTCGACTTCTTTGTGCTTAACTACTGGCATTTCATTTTCTTTATGTAAATCCATGGAAAGTAATGTTTCACCACCTATAAAAACAATTATCAATTGCATAATTATCAATGACATCTTCATGTCTGATGTCATGCAATGAAGTAACAAATAATTATGTAAATTAAGTAATCAATAGTTTTTAAACTCTCACCGGTTGGGCTTATTATTGAAGGGCGCTTTAATACTAGATGTGGTATTAGTATAAAGTATAGTCATTTAGTTAGTAACAATTTTGATTTTATTTTCAACAATAGCAATTTTACCTTCTGATTCCTTCAATTTCTTCGCATAAATTTTTAATTGTTTCTTTAGTCGTTTGATTTGATCGAATTGTGTATCAATTCGTTCTCTTAAATCCTGAAATTTATTTTTAATTGTTAAAAGGAATCACCAATCTAGAAATTAAAAATTACTTACAAGATTTTCTCCAGTGAGACGAGTTATTTCGTGTTGCATGTACGCCTCGGTTTGAGCTTGAGGAGTCTTTTGTAGATTTTGGCTTATAAGTTTCTGTTGTCGCTCATTGTCTGCACGCAATTTATTAAGTTCGTCGCGAAAATCTCTTTCCATCGCTACATATTTATTTTTCTCGCTTTGAAGTTCACCCTCCAATTGTCTATTTTAAGAGAGTTGTAATCAAATCAATCGATGTAATAAAGTATAATCTTACTTGATTAATTTCTTTTGACTTTCAAACGCCATTAATAATTCTCCGTCATCATTAATATTTACATCACTAGTGTAGTTATCGCGAGGCATTACTTTCTCGTCGCTTCTATTGGCCAAAATAGTTCGCAGTTGGATACTTTCTTCTCGTCTGCGGCTTAATTCGTCTTGTAATGCATCAAATTGAGCTTAAATTTGAAATTGACATTATTAATAAAATGTATTAATTGTAATGAGCGGTACTAACCAATCAGTTCTTCATTGTCAGTTCCTTTTGCAGCTGCTGCTCTTATATTTTTTAAATCTCCTTTTTGCTTCGCATTTTCCATTTCTAATTCTTGAAGCTAAATAAAATATGTAAGTTTAGTATTTTGTAAAATTTAGTTTAGAATTTTGTTACTCGAATCAATTCTTGTGCCCTTTTCGCTTCGTCTTTAGGCGAATCATCTTTTTCATTCGATTCTAGTTTTCTTTCTAATCTCAATTTTTCTGATTCGACTTCCTTTAATCGTTGCTGTAGTTTCAGCACTAAGCTAACATCTTCGAGTTTGGTCGTTTGCACCTATAAAACAAGAATAGTTAATGCAAAAAGAAATTTTATGACTGAAAAATTACTCCATTTACCGTCTTTTTATCGCCATCGGGAGAGTACTCTTTTGGAGACACTTGATCCCAATCACCACGATCCAATCTTACCTTTCGCGCATCATGCGAATGCACCGATCCATATCCAATATCCTAAGAAGTGAAAAACAAAATTAGAATTGTACAAATAATACTATTACTCGTTTAATTACATCATCAGGAAGCTCATCTCCAATTGGTTCGGTTGTATCAGTGTGGATACTCAAAGTACTGACATTTGATGGATTTCGACTATGTGTAGGTTCCCCACGAACACGATTCAATTCGTTTTGTAAATTATCAAATCGTTGTTCCAATCGAGCGTAATCTTTCAGCAACTTTTGATGTGCACCTCGCTCAGAGTTAAACTCGTCAAGTAGCATTTTACTCTCACTATCGACTCTTTTTCTAGCAGATTCTAAAGAAAAGTGTTTTGTTTTTATTAATATTTCGGTTTAATTTAAAAATAATCAATTATACCCTCTGATTCCTTTGCAAGTTTTTTTTGAACTTCTAATGTATTTTGCAATTCTTGTTGCAAACGATTATTTTCTTCATTTAATGTTTTCTCCATCTAAATATCAGATTAAAATCAAAATTTAAAATTTAAAAGATAAATGCAAGTAAATATACGATAAACCTCTCTCTGTTTAATCTCTAACGAATCTTTTTCATTAATTAGGTCCACTTTTTCACCAATTTCTTTTTCCAACGTCTGTCTTAGCACGGCTAGTTCTTCTTCTAGCTGTGCTATTCTGTTGGAAACTTCTTTGCTTACTCTTTCTTTACTTTTTAATTCATTAATCTCAATTATCAATGCTTGAGTATCTTGCACATTGGTTTTAAGGCCATTAATTTCTTTAACCTGAAGTAGAATACAACAAATTAATAAAATGATAAGAAACTTTTCATTTCCCATTTACCAATTCTCCATTTTTCTGTTGCAATGATATAATTTTATTTTCCAATCCTTTATTTAACTTCTTAATATGTTCAACAGACCGAGCCTCAACTTTAAGCCGTTTAAACTCTTTGCGAGCGATCTTTCTTCGAACACAACTTTGCAAATATATAATCCGTTGAACATTTCTCTTGTAAGTTTGTCTTGCTATCCATCCACGAACACATTTTTGAATAATGACAGCCATACGGTATCGCCGCATGTTCTGGTATTTAATTCGAGCCCATTTGCCACGCGAAAACGTTTGAATTGCGAGCACTGAACGTCGAATTGCGATGTATTTTCTTCGTTGTACAAATCCACGAACATTTTTCTGAATTCGAATGGCAGCTCTCGTTTCCCTAATAAACTTTGCTTGCCTAATTTACAAAAATAAATTGCTTAAAATAAATAATTCCTTTAAAACTTTGAAAAAAAGATTTACTTTCGAGCTAGGAATCCTCTGACACGTGTTTGGATTCTTAGAATGCAGTTTTTCATAATATGATATTTCTTTTGCTGCACCCATCCTTTTACTCGTTTTTGAATCATAATACAACAGAACCGTAATCGATCTGCACGAAGTTTTTCCAAATATGCAACTTGACCAGCACGAAAAAATATTTTCGTTTTTCCAAACTTAAATTTATCATCATCCTAAAAGAAAATTAAAATTTTTAAAAAACAAATTTAAATATGTAAAGTAAATTCATCCAACTTTAATAATGTTTTGAAGAATTTTCTCCGAAGTTGTTTTCATATCGTTTCGTTTTATATCTTTAGATTTAATTAAAACTCTATAACGACTGAAGAAATCCTGATACGGCCATCTAAAACACAGATTTTAAACTATAGTTGTACATTTTTTTTAATATAGATAATATTTACCGTGACGGGAATCCCGCAGCACTAATTCGTATCGTCTCGAGAACCCCACAAGCGCGTAACTGTTGAACAGCTCGTTTTGGTTCAAATTTAAAGGAAGATTTTTCATCATTCGGTTTGATGCATCTCACGTAATGCGGTGTAGTGGAGTTAAGAGTACTCATTAATAACGTAAGCGATTCCCGGAACTAAAAAAATAAATAAAAAAATAAAATAAATACTTCTAATTATAAAGATAAATATTTCTAATGTATACCTGAGAACCAACTGTTTGTTTGTGTTGTTTAATAGAACCAACTTTTGCTGGTGCTGCTGGGGTTAGTTTAACTATTGATTTTGGTGTAAGTGAACTATTTTTAGCAGATTCCATAAATAGATCGGCAACAAGTTCGTACTAAATATCGATCGATATATAAATTTTCCATATAATTTTTCAAAAAAAATTTCTTATAAACTTACGTGACTTGCTTTAAGAATATTTATTTGTTCGTCCATTACAGTATCTCTGTTTTTCTCAAGAAAACCTTCGCACTGGTATTGAACTTTATCAGCAAAATGGCAAACAATAAATGCCGTATTACTTAGACGAGGTTTTTGAAAGTGCTTTGATTTACTGCATTTGTCGTACAGTTTTTCAACCCATGTTACATCAGTACCTTTTGGCATCTAAAATTATAATATAAAATTTTAATAAAATCGTAAAATAAATATTTAAATGTTTGATTATTACTTTACACTCTTCATCTAGCAAATCCAATACTCCCATTTTAATTTCTATTAAATCAATACACGGTTGGTTGTCCAAAAAATCAATAAATTTCCATTCTATTTTCTCTCGTACATATTCCTCTTGTTCGAGTTTGAAAACGTGCTAAATAATCGATATGTTAGCCAAGAGTTAACAAATGAAATTTATTCATTATAATTTATACCTGAGTGAATTGCTGTTGCAATTTTTCATTTGCATAGTTAATACAAAATTGCTCAAAACTGTTAATTTCGAATGTTTCAAACCTAAAAATAATTAAAATTTTTATGATTTATAATATTTTAATATACTTAAGAAGAAGTAATTAAAGTTTAAATTTGTTGACATTTTGAAGAATTTAAATTTAAATAAAAAATGATAATTTAACAGTTGAATGGACCATTTATGGTGATTAAGCAATGAATCAAAAACAGGAAATAAATATTTCAATTCTATTCATCGAGAACTATCAGCTCTCAACCGTTTAAGGTTATTGTATTGTAAAGAAGCCTAAGCTATAACACATTAACTTAAAATCTAATCCGTATTACTTTCACTAAAAGTTTTTATTTTTAAAATAAAAATATTTTAAAAATATTTCTAAATTTGAAATTAAAAACCAGGTACATTTCCACACCCAGGTACTAAGTATATGTATGACTGTATGCTGAAGGTGTAGAAAGTGACCTTGCCAACCACTCAGAATTCCGTAATAGGTTCAGTACTAAAAACAGGTTCTCGTATTGTACTTCAAATTGATAAAATCCCCTGTTTAAATTTCAAAAAAATGTAAATTCCTTCCAGTCACAGTCATATAGTTAAATACAATGATAGCCAATTGAAAACGACCTGACCTTGGTTTAACGCTCTTTCGTTGTTTTAATTTAAAAATAAATTCTTAATGTGATAAGTCTTTTACCCATATATATCCAGAACACCTATAAATTTGTGAACTTTGGCAGTGGATGCAAGCGATTTATTTATCTGAGTAACAATCCAACTAAAAAGGCGAGCATAAATATGTTTAGCCAAGGCATCTCTAGCCAACAACGCCTGAAAAAAATAATTTTAAATAGTTTTGTTTATTAGAAATACTTTTGATCTAGGAAGATCATTTTTCTAACCTGTTGTTGGGTCATTGGTTTTGTAATCACTTCCCTCAAAATTATTTTTCGAAAGCACAACCAAGTTCGAATTTGAGCTTCATCAATACCGAGTAATTCTGCTACTATTGGAATGTGGGGATCCTTAGGCTGCACAGATAAAATAAATTAACCCCTAATACGTTTGTGATAAGCGATAATAAACAGCCAACTTACAGGGATCATGCAACTCTCTGCATCATTTTCAGCATTCCCAGCAACAACAGTAACATTTCCTAAATGCAATATGGCTGCTAAAATTTGAAATATCATCCTTTGATCTTTATTAGAAAACCCTAAATTAATTTTAAAAAAATTTAACTTCTTTTCTAAACCCTTTAAACGTAATAACGTGTTACCAAGAAGAAAAAAAGCATTTCTGGTTTCTTTGAAATCTTCAGCATCATCGACACCATTAATAAATGAGTCCTGGCCTTGATTAGTGTAATGAAATTTGTCTTGATGTACTAATATAAAACCGAAAATTTTAAAACAATTTTTAAAATTTTTAATAAACTAACATAGTTTTAATTCTTTGAACTCATCGAGTGAAGCCGATGCACATAATTGATAAAAAATGTGGTAATTTCTTTCTTCAGGAGCTTGGAAAACAACTCGAGACTTTTCCAAGAGGTAAGTTCGCATGTTAGCACCCATTATATTAAATTGTTTATTAAAATCCAATTCGATATATTTTCCAAATCGGCTGCTGTTGTCATTTCTTGTCGTCTTTGCATTTCCAATAGCCTATTATCATTAAAAATTAAATTAAAAATTAAATTTATGGTATATAATTTAAAAACTTACCTCCATTATGGGATTACTAGCTAAAACTTTCTTTTCAATTTGCGTTTCAGTAGCAGAACCACCAACTGTAGCAAAATATCTCATAGCGTACTTAGCAGACACAGTTTTTCCCGCTCCTGATTCTCCACTCACAATTATTGATTGATTTTGTTCTTCTCTAATAACATAATAAACCAATTATTTAATTTAAAATGTTTTAATATTCAATCCTCAAAACAACCTTTCAACTTTCGTATAAGCCTCCTCAGCTACAGCAAAAATATGCGGATCTAATTCTCCCATGCTCTGCCTTCGATAGGCCATAATGGTATCATTATCGTATATCTGTAATTCCTCATAAGGATTTATAGCAACAAGAACGATGCCTGAATAAAACCAAAAATATAAATTAATAAAATATAAAAATAAATTTGAGAAATATTTACCGCAGTAAGTATAAATAGCAGAATAATTACAAAATCGTATTTGTAAATTATATAAAACTGCAAATAACAAATCATTCTCAGTATAAATAAAAAATTTCAAATTTAAACGTTTTAAGTAATTGTATGTATGAATCACCTTCTGGTTCATTCAGATATGACAAAGTTGTTAAATCATTTTCGCCTATGAGTATAGCAGGATTTCGCAAAGGTGGTAAATCTTGAGGTGATTTAATATTTAATGTTAATTTCTAAAAAAAAAAAACAATAGTCAATTGACGTTAATATGACAATGACAAATCGTCATTAACGTATCATAATATTTAAAATTTAACCTCTCCATCCTCGGCTTCAACCAACAATTTCTTTTCTTTAAAATCAGTCGTAACCTCAGCAGCTCTCCAAACTTTCTCAGGATCCGGTAACCAGCACCTGGCGCCCTAAATTAAAGATTTTCAAAAATATAAATTTAAAAAAAATTAATTAGTTTATATTTTTTATTACTTTCGTGTATAACTCGGCGGTTGTCATGTTTACCCAATGGTAGGTCAACCAGTTCAACTTTTTTTTTTTTCCAATCACAGTTTAGAATATTTAAACAGCATCTGGCAGTCAAAAAAATTAAATTATAAATACTACTTACAGAAACAATATTATGAATAATAATTTGAGAAATCCCAACGTACTACATTCGGCAAAATAGTGTTGAAAACCGTCACAAATATTTAACAAACAATTTCCAACGCCCTAATCTCAAATAGAATCTGATGATTATTTCATGACGTTATACTACCTCTATAGAATAAAACTATATATTATTAAATTACTATTTTCGGAGATTCATTGGAGAATTATGTAGAAAATGATAGTAAAGTCAGTGATCAGTCAATTCATTACAAGCCGATGACGGATTGTATCCGCCGTGTTACAGCGGCCACCAACTCCGTTATTTTTAGCGACCGGTTGCCTGTTTACGTCATAAATTCTCAAAAATACAATTACCACCTATTTATAATCGTTGTAAATCTCTGGGTCAGTCGCATCAAAATAATTCGCGCTTAACCCTTTA
Source organism: Henia vesuviana (assembly GCA_034696185.1). Classification (NCBI taxonomy): domain Eukaryota; kingdom Metazoa; phylum Arthropoda; class Chilopoda; order Geophilomorpha; family Dignathodontidae; genus Henia; species Henia vesuviana. The sequence goes on along the minus strand of JAQFZU010000771.1, from coordinate 6,750 downwards.
TCGAAATCCGTTCTTTTCCGATTGTATTAATAAAACTTTTAAAAAAAATCGGATTCAAGTTTAAGTTGACAATTTATTTAAAATTTGTGTAAATTACATATGATAGGGTAGTTCGATTCTAATCAAATACCCAGTAGCTTATTCGAATTTCACAAAAATAACTGCAAAATGAGAAGTTTTAAATGTAATGATAAACAATCTATGCAATGTTAAAGATTCTTTTTAATGAGTGATACAAATGATAACAGTCGATATTCAACACGACGAACATAAAAAAACCTATGAAAATGGCATTCAAACTAAAACTAACTGGCATCAGCCATATATGCATCGAGCTCCGAATCTAATTGGCTTTTGCTATTCGCCATGTAAATGTCTAGTTCAGAATCCAACTGTTGTTTAGTTGGAATTTTCTGAATTCCTCCACGACCACCACGACCACGTCCTCTCCCACGAAAACCTCGTCTGGCATTTCTTTGCACACCTCTTGATCTGCAATAAAAATAAAACAATTCAAATAGCATTAAAAATTAATATTTTCTATTTAATTTACTATACCTAAATTGCGTCATAACATTTTGATTGCCTCGGCCTCGTCCACTGCCCATTCCTATATTAAATTGTTTTAGGGTTTAATCGTTAAATTGATTTTTATTAATGTTTATGTACCCCTTCCACGTCTCGCCATTCGTCCAGCGCTACTAATTCCTCTTTTTGGAGAAAAATTCTCTCTTCTTAAACCTCCACGATTTCCTCTTGTAAAAATACCTCTTCCCCCTCTATTTATCTGCACACGATTTCCAGTTCCTCGATATTGCTGGTTACCCAATCTTTGTTTTAGGCTTTTCTATTAAATTTAATTTAAATTCACTTGGTTCGTATTAAAGTGTGAAATTATATACTTTTTTCAGTTTTAGTGCTGCTATAACTGATGGTCTATTTTCCATCTGGATCGCCAATCTTCGATTCCTCGCACTCGCTTGCTGCATCTGTTGAATTCTATTTCTTATGTTGGCCGATCCTCCAACTATTACATTTTTACGGTATGCCGAGAACCTGGAAGACACAAGAGTTTAATTGGTTCGTTGTTTATTTTTTTTAATAGCGATTAAACTATGTGGTATTAATTGTGTATTTATTTAAAAATGTAATGTTGATGGAAGTTAGATTATAAAACTGTCTATGAGATTATTGTTGTAATTTGAATTTATGTATTCAGAGAACTTAAGTTTGATTTAGTTTTATAACCACATGGTTAAACGGTTAAACTATAATATCATTATAAAATCTATTTTTATAATCTCACCGTTCGTTTAAACTTAGTTTGGTCGTACTTTTAAGCACCACTTTTGTTGCCATCTAATTTGGAAAGACAAAACAAGTTTTAGAAATCAATCATTTGAGGTGGTAATTTCAATTATCAATACTATACTTTTCATGTGATCGAAATGAATTAAAATGACTTTGTACTAGATAACTTATCCCTTATCTCTATCTCTTTCCGCTAGAAACTGCCAAAGTGCCGCGAGAATAATTATGAAACGAATCTAAGAAGACAACACACTTTACTGCGGCTCTAATTTTTTAAATTTTATTTTGTGTTTAATTAATTTTAGTATTTTATTTGAGATTTAAATAAATAATTACTAAATTTCTTTTTGAAAAGCGATTAAATGTTGTAAATATATATCTAATTTTTTATATTTGCGCTGTTGTCATGGTAACAATTTGTTTATGTCTTACGCCCATTTTTCCATTTATCAACAAACAGAAGTGATAGATTGAAATAACAGCTGTAAACTGTTTTGTTTTACAGCTGTTACCCGAATTAATACATTTCGATTAAATTACTCGTGCTTAAGAGTAGAATTAATGATTGGTAGGTATTTCTTGATTAAACTGAAATGATTACTTATTCAAATTGAAGCTTCTAAGTAATCAAATCACCGTGGTCATGGATATTAAGCGTAGTATTAAAAAAGAACACGAAAAGAATGATTTGAGGAAATGGACAACCAATCAAGAAATCCAAGATTTAAAAGTGGATATACGAAAACAATCGGAAAATTATGGTGTACCGTTCAAAAGTCAAATGAGGGAAAACAACCTGTTGGGAAAAGAAATGGAGATTCAGCAATTCATTAATAAGGTCGATTACATACATTTATCAGAAATATTCATTAAATAAATATTCATCCCAATTTGCAGGAAAAAGAAGTTGAAATTGCTAAAATGAAGTTGGAACGAGAAAAACACCTAATCAATGAAATTAAATTAATGCAAGAAAGTAAATACTGCGATGAAAAACGTCGAATGCAATTGCGAATGAACAGGTAATTAATAAAGTTTTTAATGAAAAAAATACTTGAATATTTGTTTAAAAAAATAAAATTTTTATTTAAGTATTGAATTACGAGAATTTGAAGACAAATTGAAAACAGCTTATTTCCGTAAAGAGGTCGACAAATTTTTGAATGAAAAGGAAGTAAACGAGAAAATTAAAAAAGTTAATAAAATTCATATATTTAAACAACTATAACATAAAAATACAATTGAACATATTTTCTAGTAGGAAAAACATTTGAAAGAACTCGAACAAGAAGACGAACAATTACATCAAACCGAACTCGATCTATTGAAACATCAAGAAAATATTCAAAACGAAAAATTAAAATACAGGGAATACCTAATTAAGCAGAAAGATGAAGCAGAACTAGCGAAGCAGCAGGAATACGAAGAATTTTTACGCGATAAACTTCTTATTGACGAAGCTATGAGAAAAATTCAAGACGAAAACAAAAAGTAAATGACTATAATCTCATAAACATACATGACTTATTAATATTCCTTGTTTTCAGTCACCTTCAAGATAAATTGGCCAAACAAGAACGTGCTTTAAATGATATCATCGAATATCATAAATTAAGGGATTCGTATAAACAAAAACAAGCCGAACAATTATTGGTAGAAAATGCAAAAGCGGAAAAATTCGTCAAAGCTAAAGACGAACGAGAAGAACTTCACAATAAAAAAGAATTGGAGAAGAGACAAAGTTTCGAAAATCTACAAACAAAAGTATCGATAAATTCGTTTTTCGATTCAGATTGCATTAATTAATGACAATAATTAACAGATGTGCGAAAAGCTTTATAATGACAAATTGAGAAAACTACAACTGGATCAAGCGAAAGAAGAATTAGCGCTGGAAGAATTTGAGAAATTCTTATCGGAAAAGGAAAAAGTATAAAAATCAATATTTTTAAAAATAAAATTTTAAACTTTTAAATTTTTAGGCCGAACTTGTAAGAAAAAACACTATCCGCCAAAACTTACGCGAAATGTTCTTAGATCAATTGGCCATTAAAGCCGACATTCTTCGAAGACAAAGAGAAGAAGAAAAAACATTTCAGGAATATGTAAGTGAAACAATCGGTTAATTTTAATAATTTTATTCTTTAATTAATAATTTATTTTTAAAAAGATGATGGCAAAATGCGAACTTGAAGAAAAAGCAGAACACGAACTCGCAGCCGATCGCCGACGTAGGAAAATGGAATACCGAGCAGCCATGGATAAAGTACTCGCAGACAAACGAGCACAAACAATCATCCAAAAAGAGCAACAAGAAGAACAAGAACGAAATCTGAAAGAAATGGAGAAAGAATACGATAATCTCATCAAACTTGAAAAAATTCGTCTTTTTAAAGAACATGGAAAAGAACTTTTAAGTTATTTACCAAAGGTACCATAAAAATACAATAACATTCAAATAATCAACAAATAGTTATAAAGATATCATAACGAGCACAATTTAATACCATTTTTAGGGTACTTTATCTAAAGATTTCGATTTCGATTTTGCTTCTGAATTAGAGGAAAATTCACCAATCGATACAAGTGATGCAAATGTCTCTTAATAAAATTCTATTTACATTTTTTTGAATAAAGGTTTTTAAGTTGTTTTATTTTGTAATTGCTGTGCCTTCCAATTCTTTCTCCAGTCTATCCAAGCGGCAACATCTGGTTGTTTCTTATCTCCCTTTTGTTCCAGTTGTTGATAATACGCTTCTCGAAGCACTTTAAATGCTTGTAAATTAGCATAGGCCATTTGGGTGACGGGATCGTAGTAACGAGCGGGCATACGAGTGATTGGACACATGTTCCGTTGAGGTATTTTTGGTTTCACTTTGTGAAAATATGCTTTAAATGTTTGGTCATCCGAGAATGTAATGAAATTTCGACAACATCGTTCTTTAGTTACGATTGATTTATCGAGTGGTTGGGTGATGTCAGCGACTTCGATTTTTTCGTCACTGCTGTTAATCGGAAGATGATGTTAAAATGAGTTTGCGGAGAATTTTGTAGATTTTTACCTGTCGCCGTCGACGATTAAAGGCTCTGATGGTAATTCTTCGATCAGTGGCATCGAAACAGAATGGAATCGAATACTGGGGCCTTTGAATGTGTGTTTAATCGTTCGGACTTTTTTCTTTTCAAGTTCTAAGCGTTGATACGACTCTGGAATTAAATGAAGTAAGTAAAATTGTGAATGATTTAATTTTTGTTAATGCTTTTTTTTACCTAATGATTTTAAATTTTTCATTTCGGTTATTTTTGCTTCCAGTAATAATTCTTCTTGAGTTAATCGCTGATATTCTAATTTTGGTTTTTTCTCTTTCCATTTTTGTCGTTCTTCGCGCTCCTGTTGTCTTCGTTGAGTTTCTTCTGATTTTTCCATTGTCGATTTTCGAGTACATTTTCGTTCTGGGGTTAAATTTTGTTGTTGTAATTATTTATTTATTGTGAATGTTGTTTTTTTTAATTACCAACACTACTATCCAATACAGAAACTTGTTTCGATGCTGCTGATTTTTGCTTCCTTGTTACTGGCGAATCATTTTTAGGTGGTTCCTGCAGAAAGAAATGATTTTTATTTTGAATTAATTTAGATAAATTAAGTTTTTACTTTATACGCTCGCGTCAGAATTCGTTTAGGTTTTTTGGTGGTTATTTCTTCCGTGTCACTGACTGGTTCGTCATTTTCGTCAATACTGAAGTCAGTATCCACTTCATCTGATTCTTCTTCCTCTGATTTGTATTCCTCATCTCCATCTTCCTGCAATTGTTACGTACCATTATGAATTGTGTTAAAACAATAATCCTTGGGATATTAATGAAAAAATGACAAACATCAAAAAATCCTCCATATGTAGTTTTATAAAAGTCATCTTCCTCTTCAGCCTCAATCAGACGGGACATACGAGCCCCAGCATTATTCCTTTTATCACGCTCAGCCGCCATTTTCGATGCTAGACAACAACTACACTAGCGATTCAGGCGGTAATGTTCAAAGTATAGAGAATACGAGTGAACCTCAGTAGTTCACTCTGAATTAAATTTCATCAGCCAATCAGGAGTCGGAACGTCACGCGCGACAAACTAACTGCTCGATCAACGCTATCGTCAAAGAAGATCCAGCGAACACTCGTATAAATTTTAAGTTTCTACGCTGTATGGGTGATAATCGAGAAGTACGGGGGACGCCGGGACGGTAGCATCACAGAATAGGATAGGTAGCATGCCATTCATGCAGCACTTGGTCAATCGAATGTCGCTGGCGACCGAGCGGGTACCTGCAAATGCATGGCCCAAAAAATCCAATTACAACCACAAGCAATTGGTTTTCTAAAATTCGCAAACAAATTTGTAGTTTTTGTTTTTGTTTGCGAATTTTATAAAATCTACACTAAATAACAAATAAAATCCTGAATTTAAATTGCATCTTTTAAATCAAATTAACAAAAAATGCAATCCAGCGAATACTCCTATAAATATTAAGTTTCTACGCTGTTTGGGTGATAATCGAGAAGTACGGGGGACGATAGCTGGCCATTCATGCCGCACTTTGTCGATCGAATGCCGCCGGCGACCGAGCATTTACCTGCAAATGCATATGGCCCAAAAAATCGAATTTGATTCGATTAAATAGCTTACTTTAATAATTAACAAGCTCTGTGTATTTTACTGCACAAAATTTACACTTGAAAACTCTTTAAATTCGGTTATGAAACTATAAATATACATAATAAAACAAATTTAATTTAATTTTTATAACAGTTTCTACCAATTTTCTAATATGATAAACTTGTCTTTTTAATTGCATTATAAAGTATTTGTTTTAAATATAAATCAAAATAAAATTATTCAACGTTGTATAGGTGATAATCGAGAAGTACGGGGGACGGTAGCTGGCTATTCATGCCGCACTTGGTCGATTGAATGCCGCAGGCGACCGAGCAGGTACCTGCAAGTACGTGGTTCAAAAAAATCCAATTACAAGCAATTGCGGATCGTTCGAATCGAATTTGATGCGAACCATTGCAATTAAATAGCTTACATTAATAACTAACAAGCTAGTAGTATTGCAACGGAATAAATGTCGAATTTGAATTATTTGATTTGTAAAATCATACGAATAAAATTTTATATTTTATTGGAGAAATAAATTGTTGTAATTTATTTAAATATGGTTATATATCTACATATATGTATAGGAATCTGATTTAAAATAAATGTTAAAATATTTATATATTTTTTTCTATGGCGAAAATGGCACGCGTCAGACACATGCCAAAGTAGGGGGTTGCCAAAGTCGGGATTCTTTGCGGATGTTGTAAGCGCTTTTTGGTCATTTTACACCATTGCTCCATAATATCAGCTTCGGTTACTGTTACCATCTTAAAACTGATA
>JAQFZU010000770.1:0-19234 GCA_034696185.1 Henia vesuviana | reverse complement strand
CTTAATTAATCGAACTACTCATGAGTATCGCCCCTGCTTTTAAACTGTTTTCTAATCTAACTTTTGAGCGAGATAAAAATCACAAATAGCCATAGGAAAAGATTTTTGCATTAGTGAGTGACCTCTCTCACAAAGTGACCAAACAAACTTTTCATCTCTACCCTGCAGGTGTATTAGCTTCCTTCCTGTGCGCTTGAATGTAAGAAAAATTCCGAGTTAAAAAAAAAAATCTCAATGTCATTCCCGTAGCCGCAGGTAGTTCAGGGATTAAATGTACGGTAGCCCGGGCCAAGTTGAACTGGACACCAACACAAAAGCAGGACGAGGGGAATAACCTTAAATTGACAAATAAAGTCTGAAATGACGTTTGGGCCGAAGGAAGCATCCACCGATGACGTCACATGTTTCCCACACTCTTTTATCACACCACATGTGAGTGCTATTTGTCTCCAGCGAGACTGGAAGTTTGCAGCACCAAGAGTGGCACCGAAGGATTTTGTATTATAAATAAACAAATGATAAGACCCAATAGAGAGTGGATGTTGGATTTCAAACTCCTGTCATCAAAGGGTTGTCTGTGCATGTGTGAGAGTTTTTTTTTTATCGAGGGTTTAAAAAATTTAAAAAAAAAAATTAAAATGCTATTTTAAGTCCAGGTATAGGGAAAAGATGTTTATGTTTGTTGCATGTGGCATTGCACTGCCCTGTGGGAACATCAAGAGGCTGACACAGCAACATCAACCACATGGTGCCATAGTGCAAGAAAGACATGGAAAAAATTCGAAATTGTCTTCTCATCGAGGTTTGGGAAAAAAGAATTCAAAGTAAAAGTAGGCCTAATTTTGTTAAAGTGCAAAAATCGCTCCATATTCTTTTTCACACTCTGTTTGCATTGTTCTGATGCGAAAATTGTCCTCTTTGTGCTCTCAAACTTATCAAAGAGAGACAAAAGAATCTCGTGACAATTGTGAGCTTTTGAAAATTAAATTAGGAAAAAAATTTCTCATCCGAGAAAAGCTTGAAAAGAGACACAAGGATTTTTTTTCTAGATTTAGTAAATAGGGAAGGGAGGGTTGATTGTCCCATCACCAGGTGTTCACTTGTGAAACAGCGTGCCAGATTGACTTTAATTACAGGTGTCCACTCTTTATACTCGTTCATCCCACGCTTAAACCCCGCAGCTAATTCTATTCACTCGATAACATGCGGAATTCCACACTTTACTGGACCTTTTCACAAAGTAAAAAAAAAATTATATTTTTCACTGAATTTCTACTTCCTATAAGTGAAAAAAACTCACTTCAGAAAAGTAATTTATTATTATAATTTTATATCATTTGAAATGGTGGAAAGTCATCCAAGGCCAAGTTTGATGTGTCGTCACTTAATAGTTGGCCTTCGGTGGTCACCCGACACTTAACAACTGTCACGAATGCAGGTGCAATGTGTCAAATGTCCCCAGCAGAACAACCCTGTTATTAACCCGTTTGCATAAATTATCGCCAACTTCCTGCGATTTCACCTGGAAATTCACTGTCCCCACACTAATCCGAAATATACAATAAGAGTCGATGAACTCTACAATCTCTGCTAATGACCATTTTCTGAAAATGGGCTTTCGTCCTAAACTGTTTTATTATATAAGTTGATGATCCGCTTTTTGCTCTTCTCTCACTTTGGACACGAACAGCGAGTTTTTAGACACGTCATTAGATCCGGCTTGGACATAACACGCGATATCCGCCATCGTTTGATGATTATTAATAATAAAAAAAAAATGTGCACTAATATAAATAATATTAATGACAAAATTAAATTTATTAAAAAATTTAAAATAAATTTTTATAAAAATAAAAATATTCTTGCATCATCGCGGACATAGCAGAGATGACCCTTAGCACAGGTGGTGTGACTAATTTCAATCCAGATGTCCAGGTGAGGCCCAGATCTGTCAATTTATTTTACGTACCGTTTGATCTAAACCGATTATCTACAACAAAAAATAAAACTAAAAAAAAATTTTTTTTTTGAAATTTAAAAAAAAAAAAAAAAAATCTTCCATTGCATAATCATTACAAAGATCCTTTTTTTAAAAAAAAAATGCAAGTGCGCATAACCCGACTATTTTCTCACACCCAAAGTACACAACCTCCTTTTTAGCTGGCACAACAAGGTGTTGTGTCCAACTTTATAGTGGCTAAGCAACAGAGACAGCCAGGCGAGTCATCGTAGAAACAAGGCGAGTTTTTGTGTATTATAAAACGTGGAAACTGGATTTTTGGCGAGCAAAATCTCGCTTTTAAAGACTAATGCTAAAACCAAGTTGAGTTTTGTACTGAACAGTGAGTGTTTCACCGAGTTGATAAGCGTGTCTGGTGTCAGATGAGAAGGAAATACCATCATGTCTTAAAGTAATAGCTACAACTACCAGATTGGAGTTTTTCTGTCTGGCCTAAATACTTATGGCCAACTTGATTTATGATGTGCTGTACATTATCACGTTGCTCTTCTAAACATTTGCTTCGCTAACTGTTGCATGATTGCTATGAAAATTAACATTTATTTTTATTTTTATTATTTTTTTTTATTTTCATCAATTATTTCTAGTTTTTTTTTCTGTTGGGTATTGATGTAATTAATTAAGAGGTAAAGGAAATTATAATTATTTATTTTAAATTAATGATACTTTGAAAATGCTTCCAGCAATGATTTAAATTTTTAAATTTTTAAATTTTTTTTTTTATAAATTATTTAAAATTGTATTTTTTTTAACAATTAAAAATAATTTTTCAATTATCCATTTTTTGAGAAATTTTTATTTTCCCTTCGAAAATTCCCAGGGTCCCTCACTCCCCATCCCTCCCCCAAAATTGACTACTGTGCTCATTATAACAGATAAAAACCCATCCCAATTGAATTTACATCCTCAGCTTTAATAAAAAAGGTAAAAAAAAGTTCAAATTAATTCAAATTAAATCGTTACGTTGTTGGATGACATTATTTAGCCAATTATTTATTTTAATAAAAAAAGAAAAAATGAAGGGCAGACTTAGCGAGACAATGCAACAAGATTACTTAATTCAGTGAATTTCCGTGAGAAAAATCGAAAAAAAAAATCAAATGCATCTTGTATAAACTAAGCCTTAAGGCTCGTCAGTAGCACTACAGGATCCCTTTATACACAGGTAATTTGAGACAACACTATGGCCACTCATAATTACAGTGTGTGACTTGATATAGGAATGTTAAATATTCCCTCGAATTAAAAAACAGGTTCTTTTATCAAAATATTATGCTTGTTTTATTTGCTTAATTAACTTAAAACTTTATTCATTTTGTGGCTTTCCTGGTAATTGGCCCGAAAATACACGAAAAACATAACTTTCTCTAAACGAAAAAAAAATTTAAATTACTTAATTAAGCTTCAGTTAATATATAAAAGATTTTCAATAGTTAAAACTCATGAGGGATGAAAAATCCCATAGAAAAATGTTCACACCCCAAAAAATACAATAGAATTTCATGACGTGGCGACATTTTCACACTAATTTTTTTCTAAGCCTTTTTAAACCCTAAAATACCATCCATTGTCTATGGACAAAGTTGTTGAAGAACCAAACTCCCATGACCCGATGAAAATGATCATCATCCAGCTTAAAAAAAATCTTTTTTATTTAGACTATTTTTCGAGCAATTGTTTGATAAAGACATTCATTTACCATTGCATCTTCCTCTTCCTTCTGTACACTGACCCTTGCTTATGACACACGTTAACCTGATTTATATTCCCAACCGCCCAAAAAAAAATTGTTTTTAAGGAAAAAAATTTTCGATAACTTATTTAAGTTAATTAAAAAAAAAAAATTTTAGAAATAAAAAACTTGTTCTTTACGATGTGCAATTCACCCACGCACAGCATCGCAGGTGACGAGCTCCTCCAGTGTAATTACTCTACGCCTCGCACTACTTTATTGCATTTAAATTAACTGAGGATTTATTTTGGGAAGTCCTAACCCCTTTGAGCACACGTGTTGAAGACTCAAATTGAAGCTCAACAGATTTGTGCCAATGGATGATGGTCGAGAGAAGGGATGAGACCGTGAAAACCAGACCCAAACTGACCATATTTGGACTGGGGACACGCGAGGGGAAGTGGATGCAAAGACATACGATGACGTCATTCTAAGGAACTGGTCCAAGACATTATTAGATACCAACATCTGGACACAATACGAGAGAAAAAAATATTTTAAGGAAAATAAAAAAAATCTTTTTGGGAATGTGAGAAAGTCAGATAAGGGTGATTGTGCAAAATATATCAAAAAAGAGTAATTGAGTAAAAGAGAGAGAGAGAAAAAAAAATGGCTATCAAGACACACAAAAAATAAGATATAGGTCGAGTCAGTCAAAGCTAAGCTTAAAATAACTACTAATCTAAACAGTTTACACCCAAGACATGGCTGTGTGGCGCCCATGTCGTTTTATTTGTATATATCAACCCTTTTCCTCGTTCCTCGGGGAAAATTGCTTTTTTTGTTATTATTTTTTTTAAATTTCATTGAGCTTTTTTATTTATTTATTTTTTTTTTTAAGTTGTTAGTCGGTGTTAGGAAATGAATTTTTCTTAAGGGGATTAGGGTTATTGGGTATTTTAACAGCGGTTTGGAAAATGCGGAAATTATCGAATATTTATAAAATTTTAAGTGGTTTGAACATCTGTGGGTAATACGTGTTATTTCGTATGCAAATTTGGTTTAAAATATTTTGAAAATAATTTTTAAAATTTAGTTAAATTTTTTGCATTTTTTCATTGAATAAATTAAATTTTAATAAATTAAAAATGGTTGAAAATATCAATTTAAAAGCTATTCATTAATGATATAAATTACTCAATGCTAAGTTTATGATACACTTTAACTTAATTCACCTTTTCCTTCCCACGTCATTAAATAAATTTATGTTTCTAATTTGCTTTCAACTCAATGCAAAAAAATGGCGAAAAAATGCAAAATGACGCGGTATCGGTCACACAAATTCAAAACGAAGCATTTAAAAATTAGAAAATTTAGTTCCCACGACCTGCATCATCAGTAAACGGCACTAAACTTTTGCTCACGTCAGTTTGCGACAAGACGAAGCTGGTAATTACAGAGATTCCCCTCGTGCACGGCACAGGTGAGCCTTTGACCTCAGTTCAACCTGTTCCCATGCTCATCTATGGATATTACGCAAAAGCGGTCCTCTTGTCATCTACAAAAAAAAAAATTTTTTTTAAACTCTTAAATTTCTTTTTCTCTCATTAAACCACACGGGACGCACGTATGGTTATCTCAGTTGTTTTCCCACAAAATCTCGATTAAATTTTTCCCCCAAAAAAAGTCTAATAAAATTAAAAGACACGAGTATATAATTTCTATATATTTTGTTTTCCTCCAATGTCGTATGATACTCAACTAAGTCATTACACACTAGCAAACAAACAAACAAATCACCATAATCATCATCCGTGAGAATGTTAACCCTTCTTTTTAACCCTTTCGGAGTAACCGTATCATTACCTTTTGCGCTCACTTTAAAAACAAAAAAAGTTGTCATCACGACCAAGCATAAACCAATGCACATGTCACTCAACTAATGATTAGCATATGCAGCAAACGATTAGCACTGCTATTTGAAGCTCGCTTATCTATTCTTGCCTTTTATAACTCTTTTTAAGTCTCAGAAACTCTGAATTTTACCTTTTCTTGCTATAAAACGAAAATATATCATCGTCATTGTAGTCAGTCTGCATTAAGTTAATAGGTTGAAATGCAAAGAGGGGAAAATAGCCTCGTTAGAGTAAAGGGATGTCGTTACAGCGAGATGATACGGTGACGTCATTTATATACCCGAGGCAAATTAATGGTGATATGGATATTATAATTTATGGGACAAGTTCTTTTTCTGCTCTCAAGCATCAACACGGGGCTTTTAAGAGTAAAGCACCTCATTCAACAGTGGTCTCGCGATAAAAGAGAAAGGACCTCTTTACCTCAAATTCACCGGTAGAGTGCGCGACTCGTATTTTTAACTCTAAGAAAATCTCCATAAATATAAACTCCCGTTGTAATGAATAAAAACCTCGGTATAACGAAGTCTTTTTTTAAATTCCCATTAATCGAAATAATTTTTCGGTCTCATGGAGTTCGCTATAATGGGGCTGGTGATGTCATCATTTTGTCATTACATCCTTGCTTTACCTTTAATTCCCATTCTCACTCTTTAAACCATCTGGTCGTCTAATTACCCCATTAAATTAATTATCTCTTTAAATGTAAAAAAAATAATAAAAAGTGGAGCGCAACGTCGCCATAAACTCGAACAAAAAATGGAAATAGAAGGGGAAAGGGAGATAGAAGGGAGGGGAAGGGTTTTTAGTAGGGGGCATCTGCATGAATATAAGAGTATCAGTCGCATCATGGACGTGAGACGGATGAGCCACATGCCCAATTCGGCAGTCACAGAGGGGTCGTTAGGTGGAATGAGTTCCGTTAGCACTTCATTTCGCCGTCGGAATGCTACACTCGACTCCGCCAGACCTCGCAAAAATAAAGGAATGAATCCTATTAAGTAGTAGTTGTAATAAAAAAAAATTTCAATCAACTCGAGCGACACTAAGTGACAAATTTAGACGAATTTGGTGGCAATAAAAAGCTCACTTTTTATTAGAATTTTTTTTTCTTTTTAATTTAAAATAATTTTTTTTATTTTTTTTTTTATTTTTCATTTTCACTTGCTTTTTGCCTTTATTATTTTTTCCCTTTTTTATTTCCCCCGAGTCGAAGTAAAGTGTTGAAAATTAGTTCCAAACGCGCGACAAAAAACATAAAAAAATTATTTTTATTTTCATTTCCTTAAAAAAAACTAATTTTTCACCAACTTAATGCAGCATTTATAAAAAGGCCGGTCTTAAAAAAAAAGAGGGGTCCATTATCCTTTATATACGATCCCAGTAAAATGAAATATCCCAAGTGACCTCCGGAGTAAAAATGCAAAATGTCAACCGAGCGAACCAAATGGTTCTTGCCACGAAATAACAAAATATCATCACACCTCCGACTCGTAGTGTTCATCCGCTGTATCCGTACTTAAATCAGGCGCCTTTTCTCGCCAAAGCCCACGGAAAACGGTTCTCGCGAGTCTCATCAAAATCCCCTCCCTCGGACCCGTGACACCGAGTGGACTGCGAGTGACCCCCGTTTTGCCCGCAACTCCCATCTCCAGGGACAAATTTCCATCTCGCGAGGCTGTAACGCGCGCTCAACTTGGTTATGCTCGCTGCTTCCGGCAAACGAATTGCCACGTGCGCACTGACGATCGAAATAGTGCACGGCAATAGCAGAGTCAACTATTCCTTCCACCACCACCGGAGATGCTCGAGGGAGAACGAAAATCCCACGTGTGTGCCCTGATGCATGGACATAGTCGCTTAATTTGCACGCATAAATCACAAATTGTCGACTCGGCTGGATTTTTAATGCCAACAGACTCGCCCTTGGTCTCTTGGAAATTGACTTTTGGACTTTTTCACCTTCTTATTACTCTTCTTTCTGCTGAAAAAAATTTTATGAGATGCTATTATACAAGAAATACGAGGCAAAGTATTTAAAAACAAAAAGATTGGGTTTCAAAGGTTTAAATTTGAGTTTTTTTTTTGCTTGTTATTCTTTCGACCCTTTTTAACTGCATAATTTAAACATAGCGTTGTTATTGCTTTTAAGGTGTCTCGACTGGTTTAAATTTGATTACATTATTGCGTAATAAATTTGATGCTCGATTTTCGCTTTTTATGAAGGTTTTTTCTTTTTTAAAAATGAATAAAACGGGTGAATTGTTGATTACATTTTCGCTTGATTTAATGTTTTACCTGACAAGAAGAATGGGGGGAAGTAGTATGGAAAGAAGGTATAGGTCATTGTAATTGATGCAAATACATTCGCACAATGCTATTGATGTTGGCCACCGAAGAAAAAGAGAAAAGAAAAATAAATGTAATTTATCCACGAGGGGGCGCTACGATTTACAACCGAAGCTGTGCAATGGGTGCTTGACATGATATAATTTCGCACCACGGGTATGTAAACTCCATAAACCGAATCAATTTTTTTTAAATATAAATAAATAAAAAGTAAAAAAAAAAATAGTGAGTAACAAGTGTGTCATCATTATTCATAAATTCATTTTTTCATTTTAATTCATCCAAATCCTTAAGTAAAAAAAAAAAATAAAATAAAAAAAAAAGTGAAATTTTATATTTTTTTTCCTCTCTTCAACCTGGGCCTCAGCCAAAAACCGATTTGCATGCACTCATCTTTTATTGATTGCTCCGCTTGGCAAAACAGGAATAGCACATAATGACAGTTGCTTGTCTCTACACTCCTGTTACATTTCCATCACCAAATCTCGATATTCCCAAAAAATAGATTTTATAAGAAAAAAAATAAATAAATAAAAATTTTCTGCTCATCCAAATCCAAATTATTCGTCCTTTATCACGGAGTGAGTAAAACTCAATTTGTTCTTTTCCAATATATAGAAAACGTTTGACAAATAATTGATGGCGAAGGCGCCAATGTCTTCATTCATTAACAACACAACCATCATTCACACTGAATCGTAGGGGCAGGGGAAAATGAGGGTGGGTGAATCGTGTATATATATGGAAGGGTGGGGTGTTGTTCAAACCTCACCAGTTTTGGTATTGTCCAATTGCAAACAGATCCAACTGACCATTTGTCATGTCATCTTTCTTATGGTTTTGTCAGTATTTGCTCTATCAGACTCATTTTTAGCAAAAAGAGCGATTAAGATGAATGATATGGTCCACTGACAGATTGAACAACTTTCCTAATAACATCTAGAGCCTAATAGATTCCCCTATCCAACATATAAAAAAATATTAAATTTTTAACCCTTTATTTTGCTAATTTTTCAACATTTTTATTTTTCTAAGAAAAATCCTTCCAAATATAGTGAAGATTCAAAGTATTAACCTTAGAAAAGATTTTTATTCTGTCGCATGTAAATCTGTCGCATTTTTCGGGCGTTTGCAGATTTGTGCAGAAAAAGGAGATTTATGCAGCGCACTTGAGCAATGCATTTTGCACAGCCCCCTCTTTGCATTTCTCCCCTTTGCCACGCCGTGTTGAGTTATCCCAGCTTGAATAACAAATGGCCCAACACTTTTTTCTCTCCGTTCCTTTCCACTGGGGGTCTCCGTGAGCGCTGCGTTTTGTCTCGTTTCCATATAGTAATGAGTGGGTGCTCTGCATAGAAGAGACTTGCACAGCCGCGGACTTGATACGCCCGCTTTGTGGACGTACGGTCCGTGGAATGCCAATGAGGTTGGTCGGCACATGGCCGTCATCACAATTGCCCATCATAACTATTTTTTCTTTCATCCCCAACTCCCAACTTTTTTATTTTTCCATTTTATTCTCAAATTGCCTTTCTTTTTGTCATTGAAACCATTTTTAGAGTTGCACAAACCTGGACGAAATGAGATTTTTTTTTTTCATAATTTCAATTGTGATTAATAGTTGGGTTCAAAGGGTTGACAACTTGGCATTTCAACGTTGGAAGGTAAAAATTTTTAAAGAGGGGAAGGTGGGGGGGTGAGAATTATATATGTCAAATATCGTCAGTGTCCCACTAACCCATCGTGTGGGACGACGGTATTGTGTCTGGCCCATTGAGTGTCAATAGAGGCGAGTTGGTGACGTCATGCACGGCGAGTCACGAATTAGACATTTGAAAATAAATTTTTAAAGTTAAAAAGTTCTGTTAAATAATAAAGGGATATTTTTAGGGTTACGGATACGCGGTTCAATTTCATTACTCTATTGTGTTTGGTGTCCCATCACCTAAAATTTACGATTTTGTCACGAGACACTCGGGACTAGAAAAATCAAGCCTTTAAAAAAACAACACAATGGGCCATAAAATCGATCATTTATCAATTTCTTTTATATTTTAAGTCATATGAGAAGTGAAATTACTAGGAATAAATCAAGCTGAGTACAAAGTAAAGGAAAATGTTATATAAAATCCTATGATATAAAAAAACATTTTTTTTATTTTTTAAATGAAAAAAAGAAATTGCGAGAATGTCCTCGCGTGCAGTTTGTGGTCGCCTTCTTCCGGTCAGCTCAGGATGTGCAAATCCGTTGTTATATATATATATAAAACCACGACATTCATCGCGTGGTGACTGTCCGAATCCCGTGATTTCCTCTGCACTTATAATTAGATCCAAGGCAACATCACGTGATTAAAACCGTGTGAGAAACGACGCGTGGTGCGTGCGACTCACTCCGTCTCTCTCTCTCTTTCCCTTATTCTCTTTTCGAGTATTTTACGATGCGAAGGACGTTTGGTTTTTTTGAAGGAAAAAATATATGGAAAAAGAATTCGAAATTAGGTGACGTGAAACTATGACGTGATCAAAAGGGAAATAAATATTAAAAGATTTTTGTCATGTTAAAATCTTTTCCGTGCAACAAAAAAAAATTTTAAATTAAAAAAAAAAAAATGGCGGTCGCGCCTCAAGGTGAGAAAATTCTCACAAAAAGAAATGCATTTTGCTTTTTTTTATTTATCATTCGGCTCCTCCTCCCTCCCCACCTGTAAATATAAAACCCATAAATAAAAACGAAGAATAAAAAGGTGGTCATCAATGATATGATGTCGGGATTTCCATGTCATTTCCTGCTCGCGTGAGGACATCACTTCCCTCACATTGGCGTCTGTCAGTCGCCGTTTGTTCTTTTTTGGGGCGGGGGTGGAATGTGTCAATCAATATTCAAATTTTTTTTTTAAAAATTATCAAAATGTTATTTGAATTTAATTTTTAAAATTTTTTTTTTTCAACTTCAAATTAAATTAAAACATTTTTCCCGATAATAATAATATTTTAATAAAATAAAATAAATAAAAAAATGGTCGGTGGACTCAAGGACATTTGGATGCAGCGCAAATTACGTGTCATCAAAAATAGTTGCATGTTAGTGTCTCACGACTGCACACTGGAAAGGACAGATAAACGCACGCAAACCTCCAGTTAGAGAGGGTCAATTACAAATAATCAAAAGATAATTGGCAAGGCCTTGTCTGGGAGGCATGTCAGGTGTGTTGACAATGACGAATCCAAATGCATGCAAATCACGACTAGCTTTTATATAAACTCGATGTTCATATGGACTGCGGGGGTGTTTCGCAACTCTTTCATCCGGGTCAAAGTGACTTTTCACCTGGGTGGAGTGGACACCAATCCACCATGAGTATTACTATTAACTAAATGGGTGTGTGATGTATTTATTATTTTCAAGTTAAAAAAAAATTAAAAAACATTAAAAAAAGATTTTAATGGGATTTCAAATTTTCCCCTTTCGTTTAACACGTGTCGTATTCCCTTCGCGAGACCCCGTCAACCTCGTCACGAAATGCCAAATAGTTTTTGACAGAAGGCATCCGCCCCTGCCATGAATAGCAAATGAGGACAATGCAACTCGCATCACCTGATCCCGAATAACCTTAGGATGGTACCGGTGCAATGGCGATTGACAGTCGTGTGACCCCGACGAGTCACGAGTCGAGAGCCCCTCTTCAATCGATCCGCGCTAAAGGGTTGTGGATCGAATGTCATTGCGCTTAACGTACTTAGTCATCAATTTAATACTTTTATTTCCAAATTAAAAACAGTGACCATTATTAGAAAAGCTTTTCGCATCTCTTTTACATTTCACACTCCCATTAAATAGTGACAAGCGGAAAAAATTGAAAAATGCGCAACGTTAAAAGGAAGTTACTCAATATTGTGAATAATTCAATGCATTTGAAATTGGAAATTCAAATAAAAATTTTTTTTTTTTAAATCAAAATCCACCCATTTTTGCGCAAGCGTGATATTGAATCATATCCACATGGCGACAATTAAAATGCAAAAAATCAATTTAAATAACAACAATTAGAAAAAGGAAGTGGAACTTCTTGATCAAATTACATCCAATTATTATTATTTCCCCCCCAATATTTACACGTTTCTATTTATTATTTTTTATTTCCAACCATTCAAAACAACATATTAAATATAAATCTGGATAAGTTTTTAATCCTTTTCCCCCCAACTGCTACTAATTGCTTCCTGTACGCATCATTGCCATTTAATGCAGCAGGAAGTTGAGACTGGTTATGTTGGGTGTCATTTGCCTCATTTCATTTAAATGGACTTCTTGTGTTGCTGTTTATAGAGGCTTAAGACTAATTTGTCAACCCATTTCCCTTAACCCGAAGGCTGCCGAGGCCCAACCTCTACTTTAAAAATAATAATAAAAAACTTAATCCCTTTTAATTATGCAAATACTTTCAATTACTTTTTTCCCCCTCAACTTTTTATTTTATTTTTTTTAGCTTCTTCCATTACTTAACTTGTTCATTTCCTCTGTTTTATGTCTCGTGGTTTTCTTTTAACGAACTTTTTTTTAAGTAAAGTGTCTCTGTAACGTAAAAGGAAAGCAACGTCGAAACCACTGTCAAGTTATGAGCTCTGAAAATGTAACCTTTTTCACAAGTCATCATTCATCACTCCATCTGACACGTGCAACAACCAAAGGGACCTTTTAAAGTGTTTTTATTTTTTATATTTTTTTATTATTCCTCAAAATGACGGGTAAAAAAAATTGCGCAAATCTTTGTACTGTGGTAAAAGAGGAAAAAATTATCCTCACCCAACAACCCTTAAAAAAATAAAAAATAAAAAGGGTCCTTCACTCTAAATTTTGTACATGGAATTTTACTTTTTTGGCATTAGGCTAATGTCGTCCTCTCTAATGGTTGAAGGGGAAGAAAAATCACTGCAAATTCATATTCCATTTGTGGTAAAAGACTTGAAAGAGACAAAAAAATATACATCACATTTTTTTTTAAAAAAAAAACCTTCATCACATCCCCCATTTTTCCTTTTATTTTTTGAGAAAAAAAATGTCTTTATGTCCAAAAAAAAAAAAAATTCTCATATCCCATGATCCTCTAAGCAATGCATGCCAATAGCCCAAATAACCCAACCAAAGTCCTTTCATGCAAATTGTTGCCACTCTACCAATTCCCTGTCATCAATTTTCCGGTATCAATTTTCATTTTCGCCATTCACCATCAACCCAATACTTCATCCACCCCCTTTTCCCCCAATTTTTCATCCACAAATGTACACAAACTTATAACATAAATTTAATACCCTATAAAAATCCCTAGTTATTCAGTTCAACCTCACCTGGATTCATTGATAATAATATAATACCATTTTTTTCTATACATTTTCGAAGCATATTGCACGGCCATTTTCCTTCATACAATTTTCATGCATATTAATTGTGCCCATCCGTGCATATATTTCCGAGCCAGACATCTGATAACACACAGCCAACCCATTTTCCCCTATGGGATAAACCAGTGCTCTTCTACACACCCCTTTCATTTCCCCCTTTTTTCATGGGTCCCCAGGGCCAATGCAGAGTGCAATCAATAAATGAATGTGAATGTCCCCTGCAATATTTAAAATCAACCCCCTCCCTCCTCTCCAAAAGTATAAATATATGCGACCACATTGGAATTTTATTTTCCCCTCCCCTTAAATCCATCGCAGCTGCAAATATGTAGGCAATCTGCACTCGTTATCAAACAACTGTCCATCTCACGAGGGGGCGGGTCGCGGTTTTCCCCAGTTCATTCACCCACCCCGTCTAGAGGGGTCCAGTTATAGCGGCCTTTTGTCGCCGTGGCAGTTTCCCAAATTAGTAGGTGCCTCCAACACGCCAGTGTCATCCATCGTGTCGTGGGGGGCACACAGAGATAGAGGCCAGAGGGCGCCTGTCCGATCTTCACCCCAATCAAGTGGACTGTATGAGAGCGAGAGATGAGTGGGTAGGAGGGGAGAGGGAGTTATATCATCACGATGAGATATAACTAAAAGCAAAGAAAAAGAAATGTTGTTTAATCTCTCTAATGAAATGTTGTTGATCGCAAAAGTTTTTGTTCCATTTCACGGACAATTTACGAGGGCCATTCTCAGCAGTGAAACTTTTACTTACTGAGTTGCGCGCCATTGGTATCGGAGATGTGGGCGATGTCTTTGCGCGTGTCCGCCAGGTGTCGTGCACGTCAGTAGGGGGTGGGGTTGTAAGACTTATTGGCCGCGCAATCCGGAATTCCATTTCGTGCCGAGAGAAAGGACAACACATGGGAGCAATTCTTGGCGCGGGGATTGTGGTCAACGGCCAAAACCCGCGGCGGCGAGTCTTTGGGCGAAGGGGAGAAGAAAAGGGGAAGAAGGGAAGAGAAAGCGGAGCCAAGACGAGCGCGTGGTCAGACACAAGTCGCCATTCCCACCCTCTTATGGTCCATTTACTTCTGACTTGTGGCGTTATTACAGCTGACCAGCGAGATTGCTGCGGTCACTTTCGAATCCCATACGACTTCCTCAATGTCATTGTGAAGAAGAGGCATTTCGTCGTAACCCAGGAGTGTCTTAAATTTTACACATACTATCTGCAAGCTGTAAAAATAGCACGGTTAAATTACGTTTCGCGAAATAAGAGTCGAAAATCGATTTAAATTATAATTGAAATTATTTATTTAAATTTATTAAGTTTAAAAATAGAAAATAAATTGACTTTTGTAAAGAACCACTAGTTGAAACCATCGTTTAAAAAAGTGGACAAGTGCAAATTCAGCCCTTCGAGATGTCAACTCATCGAGTTTGGGGTCTACTCGACGAATGATTTGTTGCAAACCCTCAGTCGACCCCAGGTACCATGTCGAGCAAACGATTATCTGTGCGCCTCTCAAGTCGCCATCTAAAGAATCTTGCTCATGTACAACAACACCTCAACTACAAACAGGTCTCCAGCTGAGTTGCAAGAGGGGCGAATTCCAGATTGATTCGCCTGATAACATCATCATCATATGTGACTTATTGGTCCATCTGAATGCCGCACCTCATTTTTTCCTTCCCCCTTTTTCAACTTTTCTAACAACCATCATTTACCCAGTTCAAACCGACCCTCATATTTAGCAAATTTCAATTTTACCATGGTCAAACCCCTCCTCCTTCCTTCTTTCCCCCCATAAATATTATGTCTCCAGTGGTCCAAACATTAACAAGTTATCTGGAAACACATCCACAAAAACTGGACTCGAATGACAGGTTGAGGGTCGATCAAAGAGACGCCAGAGTGGCATCAGATAGAGCACGAGGCGCGACGCACAGCACCAATTACACGACTTCTTATTTGATGGCTATCGAGAAGCGGTGAGGGGAAAGGGAAAAGGGATCGACATCTGTGCGCGCCTGTGGCGGCTGAGTCGCAAAGTAAAAGAACAAAATCCAGCTACTAAAGGTTCTTATCACAAAAGTTGAGTGAGACCACTCGTACACCTGCGGCCTCCCTTCTCCTCTTGTCCGATGGACTGTGGGATGGTCACTTGTGCGGTGACAAAAGGTAATCAGTGGTAGTGCAAGAAAAGCTGTCTTCGCGATACCATCTGCCGAACAAACGAAATGGAGATTACGTATGCGCATTAAGGTGTACGTAAGAACCTGTAACATTTTTCCTTTTAAATTTTTTTTTAATCCGTGATTTTACACTTCAATCGCTCGGAATGTGTCATTATCATTTCTTGATGCGTATCGTATGAATAATAATGAATAACAAAGTGTTTATGAATATATGAATAATCAATGACAAATAGTTCATCTTCGTTAGTACCAAAAGATCCATTTAATTTCTTAAAATCTATACAGAATCTTCCATTTAGCACTTGAACTCGTAAAACTGGTGCTGACCAAGAACCGTTAGAATATGTAATTAGATTTTTCTTCAAAGTGTTATTATGCAATTGTAAAACGTCGTTCCGAGCTGTTCGATGTTCCTAAACGAGAAGTTGTGGTCCATCGAGGCATGACTCGCCCCGTAAAGTTCGTTCCTTCCTCGTCGGAAATGGATCGGGGCAGGGAGACTCGGGCAGGCCAAGTCATCTGTACTTGTCAGTGCAGATACGAAAGGCTTAATATTTCAAAACAGAAAAATTGCTACTAGAAATTGGATTGAGAACGTATTAAACTTGTCATCAACCAAACTTGTGGTTGGGTGCATCCATCAATCACAACCATCATTACTACTGGATAAGGCACGAAAAAAAAAATAAACAAAAACCTTACACAGAGAAATATTATTAGACTAAATAATATAAAAAAAAAATTCATTACACCACCCAACCATCTCCCAAATATTTTTTTTTAAATCTTGGTGGTCACTCAATTTCCCTCGCCAACATTTTTCATCGCAAGCATGACACTGTACTTCTGGCTAGAAAATTTAATTTTGCTTTTTTAAGAGACAAAAAAAGCATTTTTCTTCATTCTACTACGCCTTAGAAAGACCTTTTGCTCCCTTTGTCTGATGGGATTCGAGCAACATACACACACAGTTTTTATTTCGACCTATAAACTCCATTTATAATCTTCCTCCCCGAAACATACCCGTGTACATACGCACAGAAATATATTCACAGTGTTTTTTTTTTCACCATTTTTCCTACGGTCTTGAGGGGGAGTTGCGAGTTTTTCACTGCTCTTATGTCCGTTGCTGCCCCGAGTCATCAATCATGCAGCCTCCTTCAACCATCCATTGCCTCTGGTCTTATTAAGTAATAAAAAGCACCAACCACCATCCATTAAACCTATAACAATTTAAGCCTAAAATGTCCTCTAGGAACTAGTAAAATGACAAAACCTGCCTCGAGAAACACACTACACCTAAATATCGGGTTTAAAACCTTTCTCTTTTACAATTGAAGGCCACAATAAATCAAAACTTTAATAATTTTTCATCTTCATTTTTTAATATTTAAATTCGCACATAATAATAACAGTGACGACTGTTTTAGGAACTCTCAAATGCATTAGTTCGGGGTAATTAATATGTATAAAAAAAAAGCCTAAAAGCTTTTGGCAATGCATTTATAATTCCATAGCTCTGCCCTAGGACTTGACAATACACGTCTTCGATCTTGTAAACAAAAATTTTTTTTTCTTTTTATCAATTGCTGCTCTCTTTAAATGTCTTTTATGGAAAAGAAAAGGGAAAAGTGAAGTGGACTCGATATACACGAGCCCCATTTAGGGTTCCCTTGACAAGTCGATAAGGCTGCCGTCATGGCAAGAAATGAGAGGACAAAAGCTCCCTTTTACACGTTTGCCCTTCTTCAGACAGGTTTAGGTTTCTGCAATTCGCATCTTGTATTATATCTATGGCAATACGCTTCTCTCCCTCCCTCAACACCCCCGCGATTGATAACCCCAGTCTCACCTTCCGCCAGATGCACAACGGAGTCCGGATGACAGTTGGGCGAGACCCCCAACGAGATGAATGAAGTTACTACCGTATCGTATCTTGGTGACACTGTCGAAAAATTCAATATGTTGGGGTGGTGAGATATCGACCACCAACGAGGTCCATTGTGTGTTCTGAAAAGGTTAGAATCGGGGTTTAATTTGGAGGCGATAATCTGGTTGGCTGCGTTGACAGGAGATGTTTTCCACACCGAAACTCCAACACACACCCACCGCCTCCTCTTCCTCTATCGAACGATAAGTAGTTGTTGGCTTGTCACCGTGATAAATTGTTTTACATACGATACGAATATTCATATTAAGTGTATTGGAGCCAAATTTAGGGTATGATCAAATTAAAATGACGTGACACCATTTTTTTTTTGTTTTTTTGAAATTTCATTTGTCATCCGATGTGGACTGAATGACGTTGTTAATGATAATTAATCGTAATTTCAACCTTGAAATTTTTTCAATGACTAAATTTTAATTATTTTCTTTTATTTGTTATTAAAAACATTTTTTTTAAGGTTTCTGTGGCCCCCTTCACCTTTAAACTCGCTTAACTATTTGGGTCAATGCTTTTAGGATATCAACTGAATGACACTGATCTTAGCTTTTTCTGGACTGCTTTTTTTGATGATAAAAGAAAGTCAGTGACAGGAAATTAAGTCTCACGACAACGTGTCATTTTTTGTTTTTCTTTTTTTTTTTTCTACAATCCCTCGCCATACTTTTTTTTTTGATTTTCTATCGCGTTTGCAATTCACGAGAGTCGAAGTGAAGATGAAAAATTTCTCAATTATTGTTACCGAGTGGCCCTTTCCTCTCGAATAAAATTTTTTTAAAAAAATCGAGAAATTTTTTTTCAAACTTTTTCCAGTATCGTTTCCATTTTAACCTTAAGTGCGCATGGGAAATGCAAGATAAATGGGACTAGAGTCGAGTACAGAGTAGCAATATTGCCTCCCTATGCAAATTTCATTAGTAACTTCAAACTATTTGTGTAGGGTGTTTTGCACGCACGAATCAATACTCGGTAAAAAGATGCAACACAGTAGCAAACAAAAATATATCCAATAAACCGACCAACCGCATCCTATCCACACTTTTATTTCTAAACAAAAACGCCTCGCCTTTCCCTCCCCATTCTACAAACGCAATTACAGTCGCGAAAAGAAAAACGGTGTAAATTACAGGTCTGTCTGATGAATGACAGGAGGTCCCATCTGCACATCCCTTGGGCCACCACCGCTTCTGCCGAGTGTGACAGGGTGTCCTACATATCATCCCGGACCGAAACCCGCAATTGTCGTTCGAATCCAACCCGACCCCTCCTTTAAAATAACTTCAAACTCAACTGCAATTCCACTCCAATCACTGTAATCGAGAGAGTTCACGACAACAACCACCAGTTGCACATTTTTCACGGCCCCCTTTCACATTTTTATCCCTCCTTCACCGACCCATCAAATTACAGTCCAAAACATTGGGCATGAATCAATCGTCAAAGACATTTCGTCCGTAGGGCCGATTTATGTAAATAGAAGAGATATAAAGCCGAAATAAAAGCAGTAATCAAAGGAAAATTAATGAAACCGTCAAGCAAAAGGGCAACAATGAAATCAGACGTTCTTAAACCAGTTTGATAATAAAAATACACGTTTGATGTTACAATTTATTTACGTTATAAATGATGTGGGGAATGATTAAACAGCTGTTTTGATCGAGTGGTTGAAAATGGCAATTTCAAGTAGCTCGCATTTAGTAGCCAGTTGGGACATTTAGCCGCAACTATCCCCTCCCTCC
>JAQFZU010000769.1:0-19306 GCA_034696185.1 Henia vesuviana | reverse complement strand
ATAAATACAAACTGATCGTGTTTGTTGTTATTTAAAACATCCAATGTTATTTTTGGCAATAGATGGGGTTTCCATAGTTAACGTTCATTCAATATGGCATATGTTATGTTGTCCAAACACGAGTTAAAGAGATAATCATTATAAGATCTGCAATGTTAAGAAATCGAAAAGCAACATTACAATTAATTAGGGAATTAGATGCATTTACGAAAATATCAGAGACATACCAGGAGTCGAGAACATCTGGAGCTGCGAGTACGAGCATCACGAAATAAAAATTTCCGTTTAATTAATTTAACATATTCAATTGCAGTTACGATAATATGTTTTGGCTGTATCATAGCTTTGATCGTAATGGAATATTCGTATTTTCGGATACCAAAAATCGAATATAAATATGATGTAGATACAGATTTCGATACGTAAGATTTAATTACATTAACCGACTGAAAACTAAATTTCAAATATTTAATTAATAACAGGAAATTGAAGATAAACATAGACATGACAGTCGCAATGGCCTGTGACAGTAAATATTTTAATAAATTTAATATAATAATTAATGAAAAAAATTAAACAAATTTTCAGTGATTGGAGCAGATATATTAGACGTAACCAATCAAAACACCCAATCGTTTGGTCATTTAGAAGAAGAACCCACTTGGTTCGAGTTATCACCAAAACAGAAAATCCATTGGGATACGATGAAACACATTAATACTTACATTAGAGAAGATCATTTCACATTACAAACTTTATTATGGTCCACTCAATCGACATCGTTGTTTGGTGGAATGCCATTGCGGTATTACTTTAGAATTTAACAAAATTTGAATTTTATAAAATTAATTATTATTTTTAAGAGAAATTCAACCAATCGGCGAACCAGATGCATGCAGACTCCATGGCTCGTTACTAGTAAATAAAGTTGCCGGTAACTTCCACATTACGGCTGGAAAGTAAGTAAATTAATGATTAAAATAACGATTAACTAAAAATAATAATTCACAGATCAATACCACATCCAAGAGGTCACGCTCATTTATCATTATTCCTAAGCGATGAAGGTAAATAACAAATAATAAATAAAATAATTTTTATTAAATCCTAAAAAACATTTAGATTATAATTTTACTCACCGAATCGAACATTTTTCATTCGGAGATCCAGCATCGGGAATTATCGATCCATTAGACGGCGATGAAAAAATAACACCAAAACGTAATAAATAATTAAAAAAATAAAATTTATTCAAAATATTAAAATTAATTATTTAATTCCAGATTACCAAATTTACCAATATTTTATTCAAATAGTACCAACCCACGTAGACACATTCGAAACAAACACCAAAACGTATCAGTATTCAGTGACCGAACAAGATCGTGAAATAAATCACGGGGAAGGGAGTCACGGAGTGCCCGGAATATATTTTAAATACGACATGTCCTCGATTAAAGTCCACGTTAAGGCCGTGCGTGAATATTGGAGTCAATTTTTAATTCGATTATGTGGTATTGTGGGTGGCATTTTTGCAACGACTGGAATTATAAACATCGTAATCGGTGCTTTAATCGACAGTTTTTGTTTCAAGTTTTTAAAACCGAAAATAATTTCGTGATTTTTTAAAAAACTAAAATAAACATTTCAAACATGAATTTTTACTTGTACTAAGTTGTTACAGTGCATTTTCCTTGTTTTTAAGCCAAATTTACAAAAGTTAATAAAAAAAAAGAGGAAAATAAATCTGACTAAAATCAGGATAAATACGAAATTCATTTTTTTTAAAAAAAAGTTTTTTTTTTCCATTTTTACTTCACTAAATTTTTCTTCTCATTATCAAAGTAGAATCAAAAATTATTGTTGTTTACAATCTGAAACATTTGCTCCTTTTTTAGCTGATTTTTCGGTCTGAAATCAAAAAAATAGGCAAATCAAAAGACAATATAAAAGAGAAAATGAAAAGAAAAAAAGCAGCGATTTTATTTAATTAATCCAATTTTTATTCTAAGCTCACATTTGACAAATTTTTCGAGAAAAAAAAATTATTCACATTTAAATTAGGCTGAAAATAGGAACTGTATTAACAAATAAAATCGCTAATTTGAGAGAGAAATATATTAATAGAGAGCAACTATAAACGGCATTGATTAATCGTCAGTTAATCCACTTTCAGGTTCAATTTCAGCCTTATTCTGTAAAATCAACAACCGTTACAGTTGCATTGGTAAATATTAGTTTTCCTACTCTTCCTTCCTTACATTAGGATTATAATCAGGGTCATTATCGTCGTCGTCGTCTTCCATATTTTCGTCATCGTCACCTTCTTCTTCGCCCTCTTCTTCGAACTAAAAAAAATATAAATTTTAATTAATAACCAAATCAAAAATAAATTTTTTTAAATACTAAATTCAAATTTTGCAGGCTTCCCATTAAAGGACAATTGATTATAAAATTTCAAACATTTCAAAAGAATTTTTTAAAAATTTAATTTTAAAAGAAATTTTATCTCAAATGTCTTAACATCTCCCACCCACCTAAAAATACAAGGAAAATTCAACGGCAACTAATTGACAAGGAAAGACGAAAGGGAAGAGGTCTGAAATAAATATAAAAACAAAAAATCCTAAATTTTTGAAAAATTTAAATTTTTTAAATATAAAAATCTAGGGAAGCCCGCCCAAAAACCATTCAATTACGTCATCGTCTTCCAATGCTTCTCCAGTAAAGTAAAGAACCGCACGTGGCACAATTCGTTCTCTTATAAAGTGACCGATTTCGAAATCAGATGCCAACAACGACTGCGTGTCTTCATCCACTTCGTTCAATTCCTCAGGAGCTTAAAAAAATTTAATTTTTTAAATTTAAATTTTTTATTTTTTAAATGATAATTACCCGTAGGCGGATTGAAAAAATTGAAAAAAGAATCATTTTGCACGGTTTTAGTTATGGTGCGAACCCCTCCGTGTGACTTATGCTTTTGCTTCTTTTTGACGGTTTTAACCGTAACGTTTTTGCCTTTTTTCCAATCGATTGTGCAACTGTTGATTAAATAATGAAATAAAATTTCTAGGTTATAAAAATGTGATTTGCTTACCCTTTACATTTGACTATTTCAGGTCCGTCAAATGAAAATGGGTCGTTTTCGTCTGGTTCACATCGCATTTCGTATTCTTTGGTCAGGACGGTGTTACTAAAATATTCATTTGGCTCGAAATGGAATTCCAAACTAAAACCCTTAAAAAAAAATTTTAATTTAATATTTTAATGATATTTTTTATTAAATGATTACCATAGGGTTTGATTCTGAAAATTTCACTTTAATGTCTCTGAGAAATTTAAGTATGGGTTCGTCATGTTCGTGCACCATTTCAGACAAAAGATCGACATTTCTAAAAACGACCAACCAAAAATCTGGAATTCCTTTCGCAGCTGAAAACAAAATTTTCAATTAAAAATTTTTAAAAATTATTTAAAAAAATAAAAAAATTTCATTTCTCACGTTCTTCTACATTTTCTTTGTCTTTAGCATCTTCTATTTTTAATTTACGTTTCACTTCTTCCGCAGTTTCCTCCAATTCTTTCTCGTTATCAGAAGGCCATTCGCATTCTGTGTCAACTGGTTCGTACGAGCCCGTCGTGATGGTTCTCCTCTATAAAAAAAAAATTAAAAATTATTAATTTATTAATTTGAAATAAATTTATTTTACTTTTTCGTAATGTGGTTGATAATAAGCGGCGTATTTGCATTCGAGTGCATGCACTTCTTCGTAGAACTTTGCTTCGATTTTCGTCGTTTCCAATTGAATTTTTTTCAATGCTTTAATTCGGCGTTTAATAACACTAGGTAAATTCGCTACGTATAATGCTGGCGACGTGGCCATTGTGAGGCGTGATTGCAGTGCAGCCAGCACCTCAGGGTTTTTCATTAATTGATTAGTCAATTCATCTGAAAAAAAAATAGAAAAAAATTTAATTAAATTTTAATTTGTATAATTTAATAAATTTTTATTTTTTTTTTCATTACTTGCTGCGTGGTCGTCTCCAACAACTTCAAATTCATTCTCAGCTTCCGCAACTTCGGCTGCCTCGACATCCCTTTAATCAAAACTTTTTAATTTTTCTCAAAAATTTTAATTTTAAATCATTTTTCTTACTTTTCAGGCGTTTGAGTCTGTGGATCGGCCATCTTTAATCAGCCAAAATTCTTAACCAAAAAAAAAATAAAATAAAAAATAAAATTATTAAATAAAAATAAATTGCACAATTAAAATTTTAACACTTAAAATTAAATTTAAAAATATGAAAAATATTTTTCGGTTAAATTCAATTGAATGCGAAGTAGGTTTAAACCTATACCACGCGTTGTCTATTGTTAAGTTCAAATCACAAGTAATCGACCTCGACTCGTATTTTATCTCTTATAATTCCTTCGAGAAAGTTATTAAAGGTTTCCCTAAGTAACTAACAGCCACTACTAATTAAATTGATTTTTTCCCACTTATACCGCTTTTATATAAAATCAATTTTCTAGGCCTAAATGTGTTCCAAAGAATAGCTTAGTCGTAGTGTTGTTCCCTTCGAATTTCACTCTCTCGCAACACAACATCGCATCTACCTCGTTTTACGGGTAAATACGACGAAATATGGTGTAGGGTCGAGAAAATAATTATTAAACCGACACTAGTTTTAAAATGTGGAAAGAAAGTACAGCATAAAGCGACTTACGGTTGTCGGAGGAATGGAATCTGGAATGAACGAAATTGCAGCTCCACAGCAATCCTACGTTTTTATTGGCCGAAGGTTTAAGTGGGATGACGTCATACCGTAATTCATCCAATTGCATCGCGCATAACTTGGTTTGGCGGGTTTCTGATTCACGTGCAAATTTTGTGATCTAGATTTTATTCCATCACACTTCTGATCCAGATCCATTTCCAGATCACTTTTGTTATTTAAATAAATCTAAAAATATTATTTGCATTTTTTCTTTTACATTAAAATATTTTTTAAAAATTCATCAAACTCGTTTAATGAAAATACTTTTATTTTGTCTTTAAATAAATTAAATTTTTACAAAAAAAAAAAAATAAATAAATTTAAGCTTTTTCTTGAAACATGAACTTTTCCAAAGATCCTAAACTATCGACATGATAATTAGGTACGAGTTTCTTGGTCTCTAAATTCTGACTTTTTCGATTTTCATCCACTTCGGCGAGTGTCGATATTCCAGTGAGTACAAGAAGTGTGGTTATACCGCAATTGACACCCATTAAAATATCGGTATTCAACCTTGAAATAAATTTTATATATTAAAAATTATTAAAACTAAAAAAAGATTTTCCAATTACCTATCTCCAATCATAACAGTTCGCGATCGATTAATATTATGAACACTCGCAATAGCATCCAACATATACGTTTCTGGTTTCCCTAAAATGATTGGTTCCCTTTGAGCCGCTACTTTAACCGATGCTAAAAGACTGCCAGAACCAGGCATTACGACTGGATTAGCCGATTCGACTGGAAATCGTTCGTCGGTGTTAGTTGCTAAGAAGATACATTTTGGATTGTTCAAATACGAGGCTGCGCGAAGGATTTTAGGGTAACTGAAGTGTTGGTCGAAACCGACGATCACTGCACCGACCTGAAAATGACATTTAACATTTTAATAAATTATGTAACTTATGACTTAACACTTTTTCAATTTTTTTTTTATTTAAATCGAATAAAGTGACATCATTTAAGGATTACTTCTGGATCTAATTCGACTCCTTCGTTGATTAAATCGAGAATATTGCCTTTTAGAATGTCGGGCTGATAATGTAAAGTGATTTTTAGGATTTGGTTGTTGTTTTTATTGCTTTTAATTTCTTACTCCCACTCCGATATGACGTATTTTTACTCTGTCGAGTTCTTGACTGATTCCTTGCGATCCTACGACGTATACTTTGTTTTTGAAATGTATGTTTTTTAGGTAGATTGCGGCTGCGTACGAAGTACTGAAAATTTCATCCTGGAATGTAATTTTGATTTGTTATAAGAAATTTAATTTTTCAAATAATAAAATTTCAACTCTACAATCGAAGCTTCAAAATCCAAATTGTGAAATTTGTTTAGAAATTCGTCTCTGGTTTTCGTACTGTTATTTGTGATAAAGAAAATTTTCTTTCCCTATATTAACGATTCAAAGTCATTGGTTAACATGTTGCGTATTGTAATTTACCATTTGCCGAAATTTCTTTAATGTTGCCGCCGCTCCTTTGATAGGTTTATTTCCGTGCCATAAAACACCTTAAATTAATTTTTTTAAGTTTCGTTCAGTAAACATTTGATATAATTCCCAATTTTACTTACCATCGCAATCAACTAAAACCGAATCAAAACTATTTAAAAAAAAATGAAAGTTTTTTTCGGTGAGTTCGACCGAACCGTGGTTACTCCCAGCCATTCTGATTATACTAAATTTAAATTATTAAATTATGCTAATTATCCGCCATCTAGTGATAATCAACTTAAACTTCATAAAAAAAATGGCATTTCGTAATAACTGTTTGCAAGTTGTAAATGATCATCTCGTGCAATTTTTTATATCTTTATGAGCTTAAAAGAGAAATAAAACAAAATGTTACGTGATTAAAAAAAATGATTTATTTGACAATAAGTTGACAGAAAGCTACGTATTAAATCATCATCTCAAACTATTTTTCATGGGCAACGAATTCGAGGTCTTATTAATATAATTTTAAACACTTTTAACTTCCAGGGCTGAACTAACCAGCTGACAACACAATAAATTGACCGAATACCAACAAGCAGCTGAGAAAAACATAATAATAAAGTTAATTTTTTAAAAAAATTCAAAGGACAATACTTGTTGTTCAAATTACAAATCGGTCGTCAGAGAGGGAACAACAAATGCACGATGATCGATTACTAGCAATGAATGGAAAACGTGACCACGATTGGAAATACATTTCACAATGTCAACGCATTCGATAGTGAAAAGTATCAGTCATTTCAGACAGTTCGCCTTTGAAATCAATTTCTACATCGAAATCTAAATCGCGATTATTTTTAACATTTGGTTTCATAGTAAACACTCCATAAATTTCTTCGCCTTTTTTCACGGTTAAGTAGTCGTCAAAGTAAAACACCGTTTGTTTCCAATGAGTGTATGGAGCTTCTGGAGCTGGAAAAAAAATATTTTTAAATTAATAAATAAATTTTAATTTTCAAAATTTACCAGTCGAAAATCCAGTGCGTTTATGGCACTTGGTGAATTCAATGTTAAAAAAAGTAACGAGAGCTTGAACATAATCGTTACGTCGTACCAATAAATGGTACGGTGCTTTGAAAGTCAAGTCATCCTTTTTCACAACGTATAAATCCACTTCCTAAAATAAAATAAAAAATTAATTCGTCTTTAAATAATTTTTTTTTAATAATAAATTTTACCTTTAACAAACAGGCATTGGTAACGACCTGTTTAGGGTCTACGACGTCGACTAATGGCTCGGAAATGGCCACTTTTCGAATACAACTCATGTCGAAACCATAAACGTTATCC
The DNA here is from genome assembly GCA_034696185.1 of Henia vesuviana. Classification (NCBI taxonomy): domain Eukaryota; kingdom Metazoa; phylum Arthropoda; class Chilopoda; order Geophilomorpha; family Dignathodontidae; genus Henia; species Henia vesuviana. Next base: position 11,736 of record JAQFZU010000769.1, on the reverse strand, counting down.
CACCCTTTTCAAAAAAAAAAATTTATTTTAAATAAAAATATTTAAAATCATAAATTACAATTGATCTTCTCGTCTTTGTATTGTCTGTCTTCGATAGCGCAGAGAAAGAGCGTGGCACGATCGGGAAACATTAAACCGTCCGATCGCTAAAATAAAATAAATTTTAATAAAATGAATTAAAAATAATTAAATTTTTAAAATTTATAAATATAATAAAACTCACGAGCCATTTATCTCTTGCATACAAAACGGTGTCCAGCATAGACTCGTAAAAAAGACAATAACCCATCCATTCGGAAATAATTATATCTACTTTATCAACGTTAGCTGGAAGTTCGACATCTTCGACTTTACCTCGAACAAGTGTAATCACTATAAATAACGAAAATTTAATTATATATAAAAAAAAAATCAATTGAATAATTTCAAACCTTCTGATAAATGATTCATGGCCACGATTTTCTCCGCGTGTTCAACTATACTTGAACACTCAATCTAGAAAAATTTCAAATTTTTTTAAACAAAACCTGTAAAAAGCAACGCCAAAAACCAAAACAACATTGCTTCACATTCAATTCGACCAATAACTTACACCGATGACTTTAGCGGCACCGGCTTTAGCGGCGAACATGCAAAGTATTCCAGTACCACATCCAATGTCTAGGACAGTTTTCCCCTTAAATAAATGTTTATTGTGGTACATTGCATTGCGATAAGTCAATGTTCGCACTTCATCTTTAAGCATTTCCTAGAAAAAAAAAAAAAAAAAAAAATTTCAGCCAAAATTGACAATTTTTTTTAAAAAAACTAATAAAAACCTCGTGGATGCCGAAATGTGCGTAGGAATCGAAGTAATAATCCCTCGAGGTCATGTCTTCTGGATGACTCGTGCTCGGTCCATTTTGTTTCTTCTCTTCCAAAACAACCGATGGGCATAAAATGCCATTTGTGGTGGTGATCTAAAATTAAAGAAAATTAATTTTTAATTATTTATTTGCGTTTTGTTTATAATTTATTAAGTAGAGTAATGCTCGTTGTTTCTATTTCCGTCTTTTCTAAATTAAATTCGTGTTAAAGCGTTAATTTTCGCATTATTTTTAAAAAATCGATCAAATCAACGTGACTTCCAGTTAAATTCCTTTGTCATTGACAATTACACCAAATCGTTTTCAACCGTTTTTAAGACAAAGTGGGAAGGTGTGAAAGTTAACTATTGTTATTATCGACATTGATAATTATATTAATCATAAAAACAAAGTGATTTTCGATTAATATATTACCGAATTTAAGTTACAAACTATCGAAAAGCATTGCTCACCTCCATTTGTTCAGCCATTGCTACCAACACGTGCTTTGTTGACGTCACACACTGAAAGTAATGACGTCAAATCTCGTTAAGACGATGCCAGCAAAAAACAAAACCACGAACATGGCGGAAATTCATAAAACTAAAATTCATATTACATCCCTTTGTCTATTTAAAAAAAAATAAAAAATAAACCAAAAATGATAAATGTATATTTATTATTAGTTTACACGCATATAACATTAAAGCAACTGTTTTTAAAATGGTAAATGGCAACGAGAACATATTTGTGCATTATATAGTGAATGATATAATTTTTTGATCCCCAAAAATCTTTGAAAATAAAATATAGGAATGTTACCAATTATCAATATACAGTCTGTCCATTTTACCAGCAAAAATATTGGCACCATCAATTTTATTTACATCAACAAATTTTATCAATATAAAAATTGGAATGACTTTTGGCAATGGTTAAAATTTCATTTCATTTCAAACGTGAATGACATAAAAATCGTAATTAAACAGACCATAACATTTCATCGAATAACAATCAGTTACAAATTTGAGTTGAAAAAACATAAAAAGCTCGAAAAAGCACTGATTAATAAATTTAAAAAATAAAAATAAAAAAAAAACCATTAAATATATACTTTTTATATATATAAAATATCTAAAAATATCTTTTACGTTGATTATAAATTAAAAAAAAATCATCTTAACTAGTAATTTTATAACTAGTTATATCTGAGTTTAAAAGTGAGTGTTACAATGACGAATCTACGACATTTGCAAAGTGCCAGCTCCTTGTCCGTAACCGTATCCCTTCGGTCCAAAGTTACGTCCGTAACAAGCTAAAAATAAAAATATTTAAAAAAAATTTAACAAAATTAATGTCTAGCCATGTGTTGAGCATATCAAAAGCATATGGACAACACCTGAGAACATTTTCCCCCCTCAATTTAATAATTATATAATTAGTTGAAAATTTTTTCCAAATTAAAAAAATAAAAATTTAAAATTTAAAAACAAAAAAAAAATACAAACATTTGCAATAAATTTCGCCCTCTCGTTCGCATAACGAAGTCGATTCGAGTCGCTTGTTACAAGCACCGCATGTGAAACACGTCGATTTATGCCAAGCCTAATTGAAATTAAAATAAAAAATTTAATTCCATTATAACATAAATAAATAAACAAACCGATCCGCCTCCCATCATTTTCTCCGCCATGTAAACAGCTTTGCCACATCTGGGACAAATATCCGTTCCTCCGAATTTCGGTTTGATTCCAGACTGCCTCAAAGGGGCCGCAGAGCCTTGTTTAGGTGCAATGTACGCTTGAGCTGTTGCAGGAATGTTACTACGGATCGATATTTTATGTGAGAATTAAATAAATTATATTTAAAAGTCATAATACCAGGTCGGTGGGCCATTCACGTATGCATCACCAGTATCCATAGACAATACCCCAGCACCACCTCCGAAGCCGTACCCTTTAGGCCCAAATTGCCGTCCGTAACATGACTTGCAATACACTTCTTCGTTGTGCTCGGTACAATTGGTGCTATCCAAGGTTTTACGGCAGGTTGCTAGAAATTAATTTCGAGTTAATATAAAAGTACATTGAACCTAAGCCATTTTTATCAGTTAAATTTTTATTTCAAAGTTCGTTCGAGTCATATTAAATTACTAAAGTAAATGTTCCGCTTACTCATACGTACTCGAGTGAAATTTTAATTGACGGGATGCACTCATAGTTACTTTGAAATATTAAAAAATTAATTCCTGTTGATTTTTGGTTCATAAATTTTAAATTTTATTAAATTTTAAAAAGTAAGAAATATCGGATTTCAGTGATATCATTTTAATGAGTTTCGGCTGTTTTTCCGTGAATTTAATACGTACCACATTGAAAGCAGGTTTTGTGCCAAGTTTTTCCCAATGCTATTTTCTCTTCGGCGAAATAAACGTTTTTGCTGCAACGTGGGCATATTCCAGGCATTTTAAAAATCGAATTTTATCTGAAATTATAGAAAATAATAAAAATTCATCTATTATCATTTTTAAATATTATAAACTATCGGGTTTAAATACATTTATCACACATCCTTATCTGTTTAAATTGACAAGTACAAATTGTTTAAATTAAAAAAAGAAATGACGTTGGTTATTTTGCATCAATTACGTCATTAATAATTTCCTGTAATCTCAATGAGAAATATAAGGAAGTTTATTACATACCTTCGAGTAAATTATGATATTGAAAGAATAAAAAATTGGAACAAAACATTTTTAACATTTTCGTGTTGGTTTAATTCTATGTTTTTAGCTATCTATATCAGTTTAATCTAGAAAAGTACTTAACTTTTACCTTTTTCTTTTATCTAATTTGCCGATGTTATTTGTGGAATGTGTTGTGCTTACAATTGGGGAAGAAGTGGATATAAAACGTCCCAGGTGTGTTGATTAAATTGCATAACAAAATGAGATGATTTGACCTAAATACATTTCGTTTTAGTGAGGGTTCCTTCGATTTTTAACCTACTTTTTTTGCTTTTCGTACATTTTGAATTGGTTTTGGTTGAATAATCGATAAATATATTTTCCATTGAATGTATGAATGATTGATTTTCGATGACATATATTTTTTAAATTGTTACCATTCCGTTTTTATGAGGTTTTGAAATTTTTGGTTTTGAATGTTAATTAAATGGTGTTAGTGTAACGAGGTCTTTCGATGCGCACGCATTGGGATGAACCGAATGGAAATTTTTCTTTCGTTTTAATAGGATTTGGATTTTAAAACTTTTGGGAATTTGTTTTGTTTTTTCAGATTAATTGTATGTGTTACAAGACCATTTTACAGGTTGTAAAATGTTAGGGATTTTTTTTTAACCGATCGTTATTTGATCGTTTACAAATACATTAAAAGTAAATTAAGTGATAATTCTACTCACGTCTTTCCCCAAAGCTGCCTTTGATGCGAATGACCGAATGTTTGAAGTATAAAATGTGGAATGGAAAATTAAAAGTAGTCGCCAAAATGCTTCACATAACGAAAATACGCATTGCGCATGCGTCTTGTAACGTATGACATCATCCGACGTCATTTGATGAGAATTTGAATTTTGACCTTAAATAAAAATATGGCGCCCGATTGAATTTTGGAAAAAACGAATAAAAACGTTTAAAAACCTGGATTGCAACTATTTTTATTTTATTCTGAATTACACGATTGAGAATTCCCACAGAATTCGATGTTTTGTGGTTTCTTTTAACAGATGGAAATGTATTTTTTACATACTGATATAAACTACAAATGCTGTGGTCCCAAAACTACATTTAGTTACAACGTGTATTATTATCTTCAATAAACTATTTCCAAAAGAATTATAAATACAAAAAATTAAACAGCTCATTTCATTAATTCGATTCATTATCACATTTTTTTTTGCATTTCGCTTTACAATGCCGTTTTTTGAGCAAAAGAAAATACAACATTGGCCTCTTTTACGACCAAAAAGATTTACAACTGCGAAAAATTAAAAGAGAAAAAAGCAAAATTCACATGATTTCAAATATAGAAATTTTTTAAAGTTGTAAGATAAAAATACGTCGACAACATTCAATTAATGGCGTTGTTCAAGTAGAATGAAAAAAAAAATATATACAAAACGGAAAAACAATTCTTTCGAACAATTGCATTATATCGTTTGTAATTCCCTGCATTACTTTACAAAGTGATTGGTGCTTCAATCAGCGACCAAAATCAACTTTCAATGTCGTTTTGAAAATTTTCCAAAATCATTCATTACTCGAAACTTGGTTTACGGTGTTTTGGATCCATGTAAATGGACTCCTTGTGATTGAAGTAAGCGTCGAACCTCGTAAATCCATAATCCTATTAAATTACAAAAAAAAATAAAAAAATACTATAAACCTTGAGAAGTAATAAATATAAAATTTTGGTTGAAAATAATATCAAATTTAGATTTAAAAAAAAAATTAAGTTCATTGGCCTCAGTGAACTCGAATTTTTCTCACCAATAATCATTTTTGATAAGAAATAAAAAATAGGCCAAACTCAACTTAATTTTTTTTCATTTACAAATTTTCAAGCAAAATTTAAAAGAAAAAATTACCCAATATCCAAAGGAAATCTGAGATACGTGAGCATTTACCATACTCCATAATCCCCAAAAGAAATGCGAAGCTAAAGTGAATATGTAAATCTCCCTCAACATTGCTTCGGCGGAATTATGTTGCCGAAACATGTTGTTGGAGTGGCCGTAATTAGGCGTCGGAGGTAACCTTTTCATAGTTTCGAGGTAAACTCGTACAAATTGAAGCTGAAAAAAAAATTAAAATTAAAATTTATTTTTAAAAAAATTAACAAATAAAATTTACTTGATATTCCCTGGAAGGAAAACTCAGCATATTCGATGTGAAATATGGCGGCGATGGATTACTGTAATTGTAACACCATTCACAGAAGTGATTGGCCAAATCGAATCCTCTAAAAATTTAAATTTTAAAAAATGTTCATTCACTCAATATTTGAATAAATATTCCAATGTGAGTCAGTGGGCTGAAACCCGGAATGCGCAGATTCCAATTTAGAATTCCTCGCAAAATCCGGAAGAAAAAGTTAAAAATACTTGTATATAAATAGCGCAATGAGGTGACTATTCACTACGATTAACCAACCCAATGACTCGAGCATTTGGAAATAATTAATTTCTGTATAAGAAATACCTGTAATTGTAGCTGCAATATTCAAAGTCAATGAAAAACAGTTTATCCTCTGGAGTTTTAGCCATTTCGTTAATCAGAATATTTCCTACGAATAGAATTGATAATCAGTTAATTACAAATAAAAAAAATTAAAAAATCAAAATAAAAAAAAATATAAATATACATTTTAGCAATTATTCAAAATGTATATTTATCCAATATTTATTGGTAAAAACTTAAAACCTTTAAAATAATTTTTCAAATTTTAATTTATTTTTTTTTGATGCCAATTTTACAATTACAATTTTACAATTAAATAATTAATTGATGTGAAATTTTGGATATCTTAAATTTTATTATCCCCAAAAATGGCCCCAAATACTTTTACCCGCAGTTCAAACCAGCACAGGAGTTAATTCCCACTCCCGTTCGCTGTTCATCGTTTCGCAACTTCTGAAACATAACACAAGCCATGCATGTATACGGTCAAGATTAGGATAACATTATTTTATGCTTTTAAATCCACTTTTCTTTTTATAATAATAATGGAAATCTAGTTTAAATATTCATCAAATGCATTCATGATAGAATGAAAAGGTAAAAACATACAAAAGCGATGCAAAATCAACAAACTAAAGCTCCTAATAAATTTTAAATTAAATTAAAAATTATTAAAAATAAAAATAAACAAAAATTCTTTCCACTATTATTACAAATCCACTACCCCCAAATATAAAATGAAAATTCAAGCTCACCTAAAACCCTTAATGGGTACTACAATTTAAATTAAAAATATATTTACCCTCTTGCAGATCATTGTGACAAAATACAACAGGAGAACCAACTTTGACAAGTGTTTTCCTACAAAAAAAAATTTAAATTAAAATGTAAAATCATTACGTAACTCTTATTAATTTATTAAGTGACATTTGAGCCAAGCCTCCACACATAAATTAAATAATTTAATGCTTTAGGTATTAAATATTCTTTATATGGTATTGGGTTGGGCCAGATCAAAAATGTTTAATAAAAAACTTGTTTTTCGCCTCCAAACGACTTACTTCAGCCAATCAAATTCACATTGTAGATCACACGAGAGCAACCTTTTCATTTTTTGTTTTTCCATGGCAGGCACTACATCCAAAGTTATATTTTTTTCGATGTATTGCAGCCATCTGTTGTGAAAAAATTAATTAAATATTTTATTATTTAATTTTTTGTGTCAATTTACCTCGCCATTGTATCGAACAACCAAGTTGGTTCTTTGCTGATTGGCACCTGCAAACTATGAACTTGAGCCAATTTCTCAGCGATTATACACGAAATTTCTGGATCTTGAAGTTCGCTCGTCTTCAATGACCGTGCCTATTAAAAATAATGATTTTAAAATAATTGTATCACGCCACAATAGATATTTTGATAATTTTAATGACAATAATTAGTTTTTACTTTTAAAATTGACAATACACTTAACGAGCAATTAGAAAAACGTTTTTGCTCAATTAGATGATATCACCAATGAGTCAATCGGTTATAATCACACGTATTCAAGTCGAACATTTCACTATGTAATGCAGATATTAACGTTTACGTAATACTTAAAACCCATAAATTTCAAGGCCTATAATAAAATACTATTTATTATACTATTTTCAATATCTCAAAAAAAAATAGATTTTTAAATTGTAAAATTGCATCACGAGGTTTTAACGTGATCTAACTTAATTCGTGGTCCGATGCAATAAATTTTACTGCCATTTGGAACGTTACCAATTTATTTTTATATTTTTTAAAACGGAATAAAATCCATTTTGGTGTTGAAAATATAAAATATGAAAAAAACTCACTGGAATGTACTCCTCGAGACGTCCACCAGGGAATACACCGAATAATTTAGGCCCCATTTGTCTTTCGGATAAAAGTGTAAAAATAACACTCTGAGTAATAACAGCTTCAACGCCTTCGTCGTGTACACGGCCATACATACGAAGTAATACTTGTCGAGGTTCGCTTCCTAATTGTTGATGTGTGTTAGGCAAAGCGCAGAAATACAACAAATTTGATAAACCGCCACTAAAAAAAAATAAAAAAATTTATAATTTAATTAAATAACGCAAGTTTAGACTCGTTTTTGTTATATTAATCGAAATGAGTGATTTGTATAATCAATTTAGATGAGTTCAAGCCATAATTTAAATAAGATGCAACAAGCAAATTAGTTGATTTGAAATTGATCCGACTCGTTTCTAAGGCAACGAAGATGCATCAATACCTTAATGGAAAATTACCAAATTTTTATATAATTTCATTTGCCAAAAAAATGTTGATCAAAATATGCAATATCATCAAATTAATTTTATTCATTAACTAATCAAAAAATAATAATTTCAATTTCAAATAAAATAATTTTAATTTTGGAATTTTGGACGTTCAAAGGTCGAATTTAAAATTCCATTAAATTGATATACAAAACACTCGTTTCGATTTACACTTGAAAAATTTTTTTAAATATTAAATTACCATTAAAAATACAAGTAATTGACCTCTAAAATAAAATTCACATATTTGATATTTTCCAATTTTTATGCAATATTAAAAAAACCCCATGTTTAATGTCAGAGTAAAATTTTCCACGTATCGATCCATTTACGTGTTTGTGTAAATTTATATTTCCTTGGTTTTTATCAGTTTAATAAATACAAAATAAACGAATAATTATTTTAATCGAATTATCAAAATCAATTTTTATCTGCATTTTTTTTTACTACATTTTACTCCACATTTTCCATTCATTCGTTTAAAAAAATTTTTTTTTAAATATTTTGAGTAAAAAAATTTTTTATATTAAAATATTACCGTTAATATTTTAATAATAATTTTACAATTGAAATCGAGATGATATAATACGCACCTGACCGGTTTTAATACCATTTCACTTGCACTTATCTTCTTCCACGCTCCACTCAAGTAATCTCGGCATAATTTGTAAGCCTTTTCCCGCAATTCCGGGCCACAATGAGTCATTTTCTAGATATAAGTAAAAAGACGAAAATGTATTTTTGATATGAATAATTAGAGTTTTGTGTGTGGAATTTTATAGCGTTTAGCGACGTAAAATGAGGAATTGAAGGGCAAACCGAATGAAAGTTTTTACGATACCTCAGCTCCATATATACCGGTGATGACGTCATATTTGCTGACGTCATATTTCGCTTCGTACGTTAAATTTGGGCATTTTTTCGCCGTTTCGGGATCGATTTTTGTTTTTTGTTGGCTAAAATCGAATATTTTCGACGAAATGTTCACGTTTTGATCCATCTGAGACTGAACAAGGAAATAAAATAAATTTCTTCATGGTTGCAATTGATTTTAATTGAATATGAAAGGATCAATTGAGTTTCATCAATTTAAAACGTGGTATTCAACGGAAATCAGCGTAAATTTGACAGAAATTCGCGTTATTTAACGCAAAAAAAAAAATCTTAAGTTTAATAAGGATGCCGTAGATTTTACAACGGCCGAGATATTCTTACGTCATCGATAGAAACCAAGAATACAATTTAAAATAAAGATATATTTTAAATATAATTTAAAAAAATAAACCCAATATTTATTTACAAAAATAAATAAAAACATATAATAATGTTTTCGCCATCAAAGTGGCGTGATCGGAATGCAAAGGACCATCTGGTGGCGGATTAGAAAACTATTGTCTAACAGATAAGCCTACCATTAACCCCTGATAAATAAATAATACATAAATAAGCTAAATTGATTATGTATTTTAATACCCCAATTATCTGCTTATCAATTTAAAAAAAAATCTTTTTATCATTTATTTATTATTTTTTATAAAATAAAATTCTGCGCAAATAATTTTTTTTGGTAGCGAAAATTAATTAATTAAACTAAACATAAATAAAATTTAATAATAAATATTTTAAATAACAAATGCCATTGAAATCGGAGTCGTTAGTATTTCGATGCGATTCAAATTACAATGAAAAATGAATGGATTCACATTCCAGTGAATGTCTCACGTATTTGATTAAGATGTAAATAATAGATTACGTACCTTGCAAAAACAAGTTATAATCGTTAGAAACATGATTAAAATGTAGTAACAACACGGACGATGATTTAAAATGTGTTAATTCACGTTGTACCGACTTGAAAATGTGAAATTATCACTTATTTCGATTCTTTATAGATAATTGTTTATCTTGTGTACCTGACTAATGATAAAATTATTTTATCTGTCTGTTAAAAGTGTGTTAAAACAATTTACTCATGGCCACGATATTTAACGAGTAGCAAAAATTATTTTATTGTATAAAAATTAGTTAAAATTATTCGACGTTTTTTAAAAATATAAAAATTTCAAAAAGAAAATTATTTTTTTCTGAAAATAAATAATTTTATAAAATTAATGTTTTTCCGTATCTTTTGGGCGGTAAAAGATGATTTGATAACGTTGCATTGTGAAATCCGAGAAATCGGGAATGTAATAAACATAGGCTTCGATTAGTCGTTTTGTGCTTTTTAATAAATTATTTCAGGCATCATTTGTTGTGGTTTTCTTTCGCATATTTGAAACACTAAAATAAAAATAAAATGTATTAATAACAATAAAATTAAATCCTCAAATCTTGGAAAAAGCAATTTTGAGAAATCCTCGGATTAACGGATTAAATCAAAGCGATCAAAGTTCTGACTTACTTAAATGATAAATCTGCCTAATTGTATCATCACTTACATTTTAAGGTGAATTTCAAAACAAGCCACGTGCGAGCACCGAGCTATCTTTAATTCAATAATTGCAATCGTCCATGTGACGTTGATTGCGATACGATCCCATTAATTTTTAGACCAAAATTTAATTATTCATTTCGCCGATAGATGGCGCTAATGTACCTATCGCACTTTCCAGTTACGTCCAATTGTTTTTTCTCTTTTCGCGATAAATTCACCGTCTCGTTGATTGTTAATTATTACGTTCGTTTGTCCGTTGCGACTGATTTCCGTGGAATTGGGTTTTTGTAAGTCGTCGAAATCTCCGGTTTTGAAATCGGGGTTGACGTTATCGTATTCGTATTCGTAATCTTCCTCAGAGTTGTCGATTACGTCGTCTTCTGTGTACTGGTTGTCGTCGGGTGACTTTGGAAGGAAATTGGTCAAGAATTCGATCGAGTTTTCTTGCAAGAGTAGAACCGATAATTCGATAAATAAAATTCCGACGATGATTAGAGTCGTGAATAAGATTTGTCTACTTCTGAGGATCATTTTGAAAGGCCACATGAGGCGTCGTTAGTTTAGCACTTCTTTTCATTTTCACGCATCATTTAACGCTCCTTTGAATTGGTATCTGACAAAAATCAAATTTATAAATTTGCAATACAAACAATAAATAATTCACAAATGATATATAAAAACATTAATCATAAGAAAATAAAAATTCTACTTACAAAACAGCAAATTCATGCTGATTTTCCATTCAAAAATTCGAGACGAAATCCTTTGTTTTGTCCTTCTATTGCCCCGTGTGTGCCTTGAGATGAAGGGCACAAAAGAATCCCTCGCAAAAGCATCATGGGAATCCAGACCGGTCCATGAAAGAAACGAGGGAGTGCATCAATGCCCAATCACTTAATAAAAACAAGGTTATCAACTAAATAATTAGTTTAAAATAATACT